>VMBQ01017027.1:0-10226 GCA_007657795.1 Dreissena rostriformis | reverse complement strand
CCGTGGCTGCCGGGAACATAATGTAAACGCAGCATTAGAGATAAATTGAAATTGAAAGACAAAATAATTTGGTATGGAATGCAAGTTAAACAGTTTTACGCATGTGCACCCATGTAAATGCATAATTCGAAAATCATGCTGTTACACTTAATGTTTAATCATATTGACAATCTTATTGTCACCGCAGAAAACGGAAAATTATTGATACCGATCAGTTCACATAAGCATTTCATGTTATGCTTATGGATCAAATCATTACGTAAAAAAAACAACAAAAAAAAACAGCATATATATGTTAATTCAGAACGGGATGCCATACCTAATTGCATTTGATCCTCCAATATTTCCAAAGTCAGGGCAGTTACAAATTTTGAGATGCTTTTGATTTTGTTTTTGTAGTTCTTGCAAAATGACGATACAAACACGCACATCGCCAACAAGAAGTCGATGCTCCGTCATATATCCATTTGCCGGCGTGTTGTTTACATGCACTGTTTATATGTTGTAGTCTATAATAACTTGTACAGGAATAGCAGGTATCGTCTCATGCTCTTATTTATTAAAACAAAGTTTGTGTTTACGACATGCATTGTACTCGATGATATATATTTCAAAGAATAATGACATGATATTGATAGCAATACCGAATAGATTTTGCTTATAAATAGCGCAACAGAAGTCAGCAAATTTGACATGACCATTACTTATTCGGTAAATGTGAATCTGTAAGAGTCTGTTATTGGATCTCAATTCCCGGAATATAGCCTTGCTGCTGTTAACTTAAGAGGCGCTTTGTCTGAAAGACGTTTGCTTTAATAGAGTATACCACATCTTGGTCTAATGAGAAACAATGTGATCGTAAATACCACTTATTTTCGATTGAAAATTAATAACATCAACAAAATGAACGGTTACATCCTTCTTATATTTATGTGTTTTATTTATCATGCAAGCTCAATGCGTGTTAAGTACATAAGCAATTAAACATAAGACTACGATAAGGCGCACATAATGTCTTAAGGATAGCATACAATGCGTATCAGCTGATAACATTTGATAAGTCTCAAAATGTATCATAGTATTACCTATCTTTTTATGAGTATGCATGCATAATGCGAAACAATGGTGTCTTGTAATATACCATTTGCGATATAGTGAAATAATGCCTAGTTTCCCATCATTCTAACCTTATTGTTCACATCACTATTTGTTTGTGAAAATTAAAGGTTTGTGTTAACATTGTTTCGGCGCTTTTTGACATTGTAGCTAATAAGTGTTATGATTCAATGAATGAAATGTCTGGGCATACATCATCCATCCATTTGAAAAATGTGTTCTCCATTAATGGACGATTGCACTCCAACGCCATCAAAGTTATTTTACCGTCATATAACCAATCTTTGGATTAAACTTCATTTTAATATATAAATGCTCAAAATGTCGTATCTAAGCGAAAACAATACTCTTCAGAGCGTAAACCAACAATCCACACTCGCCACTTTGAAGGGAATATGAGGAATGATCCATTAATCGAATGGGACGCCGCTAACATCTCCATCATCTTTCAATGAATAATATCGGAGATAAATTACACATCCCGTTTGATATTTTTCTTTTGTTTTGCGAAGGCCTTTAAAACAATACCATTAGTCACGACACTGTGTGTCCCATTGATAAATAATATTGAGAACTCATTATTTCCATCAAAATCTGTTTTTGTCTTCGTGTAGTGTACCCAAAAATCCAATTAAACTGCTACAACGCAAATGCCATTAATCGCAGTTTGATCCTAGTTGAGTTCAGAAGTCCTTTGTAAATGGAATTACGCGGACAAATAAACCAATTAAACTGAAACAAGCAAATGCCATTAATCACAGTCGTTATGGCTGGCATGCCAACACATTCTCTTTAGAAACACACCTTCAATTATTCCTCTTATTGAAGTAGTATTAATGCATCAATGCATTGTCAAACAAATCATGAAAAGGGAAACAACTTTCCGTATGTTACTTAAAAGATCATATCAATGCATGATTAGTGTTTTTCATTAAGTTTAAATTAAGTGAACACGATACAGCGGATAGCTTAAAACGATGTGACGGATTTTAAATTTTTACTGGAACTATATTGAACACGTACACGTTTGATGTGTCGAGTACACCTTATTGCAAACCATTTGTTTGCAAATCTTACGATTGAACATCAAAGAACCACTGTCGTACCACGTACAATAAATTTGAGTCTACATATAAAACACACATCGGAAATGAAAGTAATACTTATCGAACTTCGCTATAATCCCGTTTCAGTCATGAATGGAAATGCTAATCACACGGAATTAATATTGAAAGGAATCAACATATGTACCATGATGAATGCTATGTCAGAGTCGTATTGAAAAACAATATGATCCAGTACGGTCCTATCGGCTAAAACACGAATCAAGTAAATTAGACATGTATATTTTAGAATCGATGTTGTGAAATATATATCGTCAATAAGGCGTATTGTTTCATAAACAATCACCTGCTATTAAAGATTTCTTATTATAAGTATTAACACATTACTTAAATAGTTACAGTTGTCTACACATGCTGTGTTTGTATTTTTGTATTTAAGATGTATCGATACAGTAGACAATGAATTGTTTACGTCATACGTATATTGTATACAACTTCTGTTAATTGAACCATATTCTGTGAAATGTTAATTGATTTATGTTTATAAGTATTTATTACTCACGTTTATGCTTTGCATTTGTTTAATGCCGTTACCAAAACTGTAATGATATTCTAACAGTTCACTGCATCAGAAAACGTCTTTATTATGACAACTGTACATTTTAAGGTGTTTGTACACAAAAAGCATCACAAATCAACATAAATGAGAGCTAGTAAAAGTGGTATGTATTTAATATCTCAAACGCAGGCTTTTACTGTACACTATTCAATTATTGAGGTTTCGTGAAACGTTCGGACTTTCTAGGGCAATTCATAAGAATTGCACGATACAGCTATTGTATAATTCATTGAATTGACAATACTACTTTAATGCCGCAAATTTAACAATTGTTTTGTCAATCTTTTGAATCGAACGCTATTCTATCACTAGAGTCTTTTTGTGGGTAATTGAAGGCTAAGTGTGACGGTCGGTGGGGTTTTTAAACAGTCTTAAACCCGATATTTGCATTCCCAGTGACCCAGCTGTACTTAGTTATAATGTTATGTTGTATAAAATGAGATGTTTTAAATAAGCAATCGATAACTTGCCGCAAATAAAAGACAGGGGGCTTTTACCGAATACTTCTCTCCCGATATTGTCTTTGACGTTTCTTTAATCCTATATGAATAATGTATTATGAAACAGACAACTGGACGATCAATTACAAAATTTACTTTATGCGCATATTTGCATTAAATATTTTCAGGGTTTTTAAAATAATTGCTCGAAGATATCCTCTAGGTTTTCGTGAATATTCGATTATATTCTAAATATTTCAACGGGTAACATGTTTATCAAATACTCAAAAAGTTCTGCTTCTGATATAGCTTGTATTGTTTTAAAGAAAAATACTCATTTGCATCGAACTAGGAATGCCATTCGCTTAAACTCATATGGAAGAGCGATAGTTTGTGTTTGTATACTGTAATTCAACTTAAACATACTAATCTATCAATATTTGCTCACGGTATAGAACCGAAATACAGCTATTTAGTTAGTTGTTCAGTTAAATTGATCGCATTTCCGAGAAGAAATATGCTAGGGCATGGATAAAGGCCTTAAGTGCTGCAATTTATGTCTTGTAATTCGGTCGTCCCAAGCGAACGCTGATAGAAGTAAATGGATGTTACGGTTTTCTTAACAACGTATTCTCAAGAGTAATTGAAGACAAACGGTTGTCGTTTGCGCTTGTTGCAATTGAACATGATTTAGTGTCTTCACTGAATACTACACATTTTACAGAAACAGTTTCGCCACTTTAGCGTTTCTATGTTAGGGAAGTTTGTGAACTTATCGTGCATTTTATGATTGGCCACATTAAAATGTTGTTTTTAGCGTGCGAAGTGTAAATATACACATTAAGAAAAAGTATCAAGCTTCAAAACATGATAAAAGGAGAACTGCGTGTTTCTATCCTTTCGCCGTTAATGTAAAACAAGTGCCATCTTGTGCTACAATACAGGGAACTGCATACGACACAACATTCTCAGTAAAACAGTATTAAAACTAGTGTGATCGTCTTGGAAATAGATGAGTGTTTGTAAATGAGTTGGCAGTCTAAGTCAAGAAATGATGTTAAAAATGATACACAGAATGTAACATCGGAGTTCTACCGCATTGTTGTTGTTTGTCTTTTGTTCATGTGTTATTTCTTTTTTGCCCATTTGGTTATTGACATTTTCACAAAATAATAGCAGGTGGGCCGACAAATTATTTAATATCGGATAAGTGTATGGGTATATATTATAGAGCTCCAACATTAATCTGGAACGTATGTGTATACATTAATATTCATTACGATTAATTTATTATTTTCCGTATTGTAATATGGTTAAATTATTACGTAAAATAATACTACATATAATTGAGTTTAGTGTGTCATTGTATACGCGAAGCACCGGCGCGAACAAAACCGAGTAAAAATGTAAAAAGAGCTCGTTGCTATGCAATTGTAGATAAAAATAAATTAATCAAATTGAAATGCCTTGACATAAATTTACTATTTACCAGGCAATTTCCAAATCCGTCTATAAGGAGCTCGGACTTTTTTTATATTTCCCGGCATTGACTTTGACTGAAACTGTATTGAGATATTGAGACTCAATTTTCTAAGTTATGAACGTTTTTAAATGTATTTGTCAAATATAAACAAACTTTAATATATGTCGAACTAGACTTGCATTCATGTACTTTCTGTTTTGTTTGTTGTATACTAATTTTGATATTTGTCTTCAAAAACATTCTGTATGGATATAAAATGACGCAGACACATTAAGATGAATTAGCATTCACAATACAGTAACATGTTTTCAATGCACGATACATTGTTAACTACGTATGTTAGATCTGACGTGAGATTTAATTCATATTCACCTAATATGTCTGGTAATTTTAAAAGATAATTATATTTCCTCCATATATGGCTATCATATTCAAATTAATTAGCAATATTAGTACATTTCAGTATTTTTACATGTACATGTTTTGCACTGTCCGATCTTCGATTGTTATATAATTGAGTTTCAAACCTAAACGGAGTGGTAATTTAGCAACACTTAACTATGAATCCACGCCAATTCTAGACTGTCTAACTGTTCATATTTCAAATGTTGTTTGCTTACTTTTACAATTGCTACTGAGCCCAACAACTAGGCATTTGTTTCCTAAGAGAAACTACAACTCTACAAAATATTGCTTTCTGTTATCTTAAATTGTTAATTGAAATTTACCAATTCTAGGTACCAGCCATGTGTACAGTGGATCGTTTCTGTAGGAATACTACTTTAAAGTAAAATTTAATGTAATTTCAACGTTTTACTTCTCAAATATTGAACAAATTAAATGAAATTGTTTTATACAAAAATGTAGAACTTGACAAGACATTTGCTCGAGTCTTGTTTTCAGGGCATTCGAAGTAGTGTCAGTACGACTTCTTAAACAACTAATGTAGTCGACAACTTTTATATTTAATAGTATGTTTCGATTTCAAGATATTTAACGTTTTCTTATAAATTAGTTTTCAATTATGGGAACACGAATTCGAAATAAAAAAATAGAACAGCATTCATATTTATCCATACCCATTTTCCTTTACAGCCCCTTTATAATTTATATATCTACCAAAAATAATCAAAAGTTCACAAGTTTCATAACAAAACACTTTGAATCGCACTTCTCCAATGTTGTTAAGAGCATTGCATACATTTCTATATAATGTTTTCATAAGGCAATGTTTCTGATATCAACATCGCAAACTCTCCGGGGAAATATGTGGCTGGATAATAAACAAGCGCTTAAAAGCGTAAATCAAAGGTCTTTTGGTCNTAAATTCGGTAAAAGATTGTGATTACGCGGAACTCTGTGACAAGTACAAATCCGTATTCACAGGTCTCGGAAAATTGAAAGACAAACAAATCAAATTCCATATCGACGAAAATGTTGTGCCGTCAAGCCAGCCGGCTAGACGGATCCCGTTCCACGTTCGTGAGCAAGTCGAACAAGAGCTCGATCGGTTAGAGGAGCTAGACGTCATCGAGAAAGTCGACGGACCAACGCCGTGGGTTTCAAACCTAGTGGTAGCTCCAAAACCGAATGCACCAAAGGAAATTCGTCTATGTGTCGACATGCGCAAAGCCAATCTTGCACTAAAACGAGAACGTCATGTGACGCCAACTATCGACGACATAGTATCAGAATTAAACGGCTCAACGGTGTTCTCTAAGGTGGATCTGTACAAGGGGTTCCACCAGCTTGAACTCTCCGAAGAATCAAGAAATATGACAGTGTTTGCTAGCCATGTGGGCCTACGGCGCTACAAACGTCTCAACTTTGGAGTAAGCGTTGCGCCAGAAATATTTCAGAACGAAATTCGACAGGCTCTTGAAGGTTTGCAGAAAACGTTAAATATCAGTGACGACATAATCGTGCACGGCAAAACACGACAAGAACACGACAAAAATCTGGAAGCGCTTCTGCAAAGATTGCAGGAGAAGGGTCTCACCCTCAATAGACGAAAGTGTGAATTCGGACAATCAAAACTCAAATTTTACGGATACATATTTTCCGACTCTGGAATCTCTCCAGATCCACAAAAAGTCGCGGCAATCCAGAACATTGACAGGCCAAAAAATCAAGCAGAAATAAGGTCGTTTCTCGGCATAACAAACTATGTTTCGCGATTTATCCGCGATTACTCAACAATCTCCGAACCGTTAAGACGCCTTACTCAAGATAAGGTCGCGTTTGAGTGGACAAATCAGCAAGAGACCGCGTTCAGACAGCTTCAAAACGCGCTTTCAAGTGATCAAGTGATGACATACTTCGATCCTTCTAAGGACACAGAATTATGGGTAGACGCCAGTCCTGTCGGTGTTTCTGGAATACTAATTCAGGAAAGTAAGATAATTGCATACGGAAGTAGGTCACTCACCCCAGTCGAACAGCGCTACAGTCAAACAGAACGTGAAGCTCTCGCCTGTGTTTGGGGATGCCAACATTTCCATTTATACCTGTTTGGCAAAGCATTTACCCTTATCAGCGATCATCGGTGTCTGGAGTCCATTTTTAACAACACAAAGCAGATACAGTCAGCCCGTCTTGAACGATGGCGCTTACGATTGACCACATACAACTTCAAAGTGAAGTACCGTGCTGGAAACCAAATGATCGCCGACTACTGTTCTAGACATCCGATTCAAAAAATCAACGCAGACAACGTAGCAGAAGAATACGTTTACTTCCTCGCGAGCAATTCAGTGCCAAAATCGTTAACCCTCTCAGAGGTCGCGCGTGCCACCCAGACAGACTGTGTAATTCAGTGTGTAATTCAAGCTGTTAAAAACAACACGTGGGACAAACAAAAGTGCTCGCAGACAGACAGTTATCGCCGTTATCTTAACGTTCGCGAAGAACTGACCGTGGTTTCACTCTCAGATGGACACATTTTATTGCGTGGCACCCGCTTGTGTATCCCAGAATCATTGCAGCATAAGGCCATTAACCTGGCACACGAGGGTCACCAGGGTCGAGTCCGTTGTAAATCATTGCTGCGTGAAACCTGTTGGTTCCCATACCTGGACAAACTCATAGACGACAAATGCAAACAGTGTATACCCTGCATGTCCGCATCAAACGAAACAGTGCACGAACCAGTTAAGCCAAGCCCGTTGCCTAAACGTCAGTGGGATGAAATTTCGGTAGATTTCTGTGGCCCTATGCCCTCTGGAGAATATTTTATGGTAGTTATTTGTGACTACTGTAGATATCCAGTGGTCGAAAAACTCAACAGCGTATCTGCACAAGCCGTCATCCCATTGCTGGAGAGAATCTTTGGACTGTTTTCCATACCAAACGTTGTCAAAACCGACAACGGATCGCCGTTCAACAGCCATACATTCTCAGAATTTGCCGATCAACTCGGGTTCAAACACAGGAAAATAACACCCCTTCACCCAAAAGCCAACGGTACAGCAGAGGCTTTCATGAAACCTCTAGTTAAATGTATGAAAATAGCACTGGCGTCCGGGCAAAACTACAAATCAGAACCTAACAAATTTCTTATAAACTACAGAAGCACCCTGCATCCAAGCACTGGAGTTTCACCATTTGAACTTATGTTCAACCGCAAAATGAAAACAAAAATCCCGCAATTTCCGGTACCGCCAAGTCGTAGCCGAAAATATGTCAATGAACGTGACACGAAAGTCAAACAGAAAAACAAATACTACGCCGATAAACGGAATAAAGCAAAAGCATCCGCGCTACGGACAAGGTTCTGGTCAAACAGCAGGTGCGAAACAAACTCGATACACCGTTTTTCGCCAGTTCCCGAAAGTGTCTTGTCGCGAAAGGGTTCCATGGTAACTGTTCGACAAAAGGATCGAACCCTAACACGCGACGCCTCTCGCCTCAAGCCTGTGCTGGCTTAACCGCCGTCTCAGGATGACAACGTACGCCAGGAAATAGCCGCCCATCAACCCGTACAACAATCGCTCAGACGTTCGAGTGGTGAAAGAAAGCCGCCACGAAAAAAACGACGATGACTAAAAAAAACAACAACCGTTAAATGTGCCGCATGGTACAGTATGTGTAAGAATAACGTGCGCGCTAGTGTATTATTCATGAATGGATTTATTAATAATGATCATTTCTAACAGACCGAACTATAAATTCACGTTTAATAACTGCATTCATATTATCAAATATGTGCCTTATATACATATGTGTGTAAAATAAAGTGATACAGGTAATAATAAACCCTGTAAAGTCATAATGTTATTGTGAAACAAATGTGCCAACAACGATCTGCTGCAACTATATTTTATCATTGGTTGAAACATGCCACAGATTTTCTATTACCCATTAAGTCTGTTCTCATCCCTTGGCAGAGAAAATCAACAAAATTAATTGCAGAAAGCCTGTTCGCACATTTGTAAATAATTCGTGCTAAATTGCCTCCTCACATCAGATAATGGTCTTATCAGTGCAGTTCCCGTAAATTCAAGACAGTCTGATCGAAAGCTGACCCATGTCATTATGGAAATTAACTTTCCATCTCGGATCAACCGCCAGCTCGTGACCTTTGTGGATTTATGACAGTTTTTCCCAAAAAATAATATCAGCGCGTTAAATTAGTTTCATGAACCCCTTGATTTTGATAAACAATATGATAGCGTGAGAACTGCAGATCGAAAATATTTTTCACAGAAAGGAAAGGACACTCTCCGAGTTTAAATTACTGGAATAATTTTGACTAGCTTTTCTTCAAACTCTTTCATCTAAATTTACTTTATGTGTTTTGAACCATGCATTTTTATTTGAAGATAGAAGGGATGTAATGTCCATCCGTCATTCATTATTATCCTGACCTTTGGGTTAACCCCGCCCACACCAATCAGCATCCAGCGTTGCAGACGCAGCGCGTGTGGCGGGCCTGGGTACGCTTGTGTGAATATATTCTCTTTTATAACGTTGGACTGTATGTATCTCTGTGTGCGTGTGTGTTTAATAAATATATAAACAAACGACGTCTATACCTTAACCATCCCTATACGGGTCTGAAACATTACAAAGCTGGTGTTCCCGGAAGAAAGCTTAAGGTCAAGCATTGGGGTCACATGGCAATCGTGCATTATTCAGCTTGTAAAGACAGTGACTTAATTATTTTTTTATTAAATAACTTTCAGCAAATCTTAACAAGTTGGTAGCGACGTGTCGCGCCTCAGATCGGGTCCCTGTTTCACATGTCAAGGTCACATATAGAGGTCAAAGATGGAATTGGGGCATGTTACGGGCATTTAGGACTTTTACATCATCATTTGTGAGGCAATGTTAACGAATTTATGCCTAGAGTCAAGAAAAAAGGCCTTGGCAAACAGCGTAGAACCAGATGAGACGCGCCACATGATGCGCGTCTCATCAGGGTCTGCGCTGTTTGCTTAAAGGAATTTCTGTAGGAAATATTCCAAATATAGAAATAAATATACTAGACATCCCTAATTTTGGAA
>VMBQ01017026.1:0-10230 GCA_007657795.1 Dreissena rostriformis | reverse complement strand
CTGCTGCATGATTTCATTTTGTTTGTGATCATGTACATGTATACATTTTATGTCTTATATTGAATAAAAAAAAAACCTTTCACAGTTACAGTCCTTCAGATTTAATATCTTCAGCTGCGCACGTCCCCGATATGGATTCCGTGGAAGTGTGATTCCTTTATATAGGTCTATTGCTTCCAGATTGTGACATGCTGATAAGTCTTACCCTTCACAATTACAGTCCTCCAACTTTAATATCTTCAGCTGCGCACGTCCATGAAGGACATTCGATTGAAGCACGCTTCTTTCACCACGAAATTCTATTTTTTTGTCGGCCAAAACGTCTTCCAGACCCGCCATTATTGTTGTGTGTTCTGTACAATCACAGCGTGCATCAGATGTATTTACCTGAATAAGACAAATAATAAGTTGAAATAAAATGTAAAGTTTTTGCATCATGGTCACGGATAAATTTAATTTACAAGTTTAACCTTACTCTAGCCCGAATAGATTACCGCTGTAATTCGTTCAGAAGTTCAGCATGTACAAACTTAGTATTTATACTAAGAGGCTTTATTTATAACGATTTATGGTAGATAGATTTTGAACTTTGTGATAACATTTCAGCAAATGAATACATTTTACATATCAGTTTAATTCATTCGGTCCACATCTGCTTCTTTCTTTACACCAGATGGACATTGTTTTACATCTTGACAACCTGATCATCTGTTAGCATTTCATCTCTTGTTGGTCACATTCGGACATTAATAAAAAATATATTTAAACACAAATGAGGATCTTTAAGACTCTCCACTGTGATATAGTTGTATCAAAAGCTATATTCAAGTCATTTTGAAGCTTAAAGTTGACCCGATTTATTTCTGCTTCACAATATCGTTATACCATTTGACCATTACCATCAAAATAATCTGATGATCATGACAGCGGAATCTTAATCAGGAAGCGTGTCTAGTTTCAAAGATCACATTCTTATGTCATCCAGGGGTTCAGCAAAAGTTCATCAAACAAATATTTTGTTCACAGACGAAGGTTTTATTTTGTTATTCATGTTTTGTCAGTGAATGATCTGTTGTAATTTTTGGTATTTTTTTTTTCAATTGGGAGAAACCAATTCAATTTCATCCTCGGTCGACCGGCTCGTTAATACAATCATAATTTAATCGCACTGTTATCGTTATAGTATTAAATAACGTAACAGCAAACATTCTTCCGCAATGCAAATTGTACGTGTATGCCAAATGGTACACGTATTTGGCATAACACAGTGAAATATGTTAAACTAATAAAAATTAAAGTGATACGTTGCTCCAATGTATTTATTTCAATAGTTGTAAATGTAAACTCTTCACAAAATTTCAGAAAACCTATCATTTTTTTACAATCACGTTTTCATAGCAGAGTTTCATATTTATAAATATCATTTCAAGCATTGTCGACTATGTTAATACGTATTGTAATTGAATAAATCGCTTTGTTATAATGTACATTCATTTAACACGCCACTTATATTGAATTCCTTTCACAAATTTAAATGTTGTGAAAACGAACCTAAATGTGCAAATACTCGTTGGCAGTTTTTCTATGGATAATGTAATACAATTCTATTATACTTTAATTTTAACACACATATTTTTGCTATATGTATTCGTCTCTCTTATAAGTGTCATTTTGGAACTACGGAATTGTTATCTGTATTTTAAAAAAAACACTGTAACATGGGTATCTAAAACGTGTTTTGAAAATAATAAACATGTATTTCCTTGTAGAATTAGGCAACAAAAACTAAATTCTGACAAAAAGCACATTTTGCAATTTGTTCATTTCTATTGACTAAGCTATTTTTTTTAATAGTTGGTCTTCGAATGGACATGAAAAATCAATAAGGTTGCCTCCAGATAAATCTGGAATAAGCATGCATTACAAAGAAATCTGTCTAAAGGTGTTTCAGTCAATTCAAGTGGTTCGGAAAACCTGAAAGCATCCGCCAATTGTCAGCCTGATAGACTAGAAGAAATATAATATAAAATGACATCAAAACAAACATGAAAAATACAACATATAAATTGGAATTGATTGCAAGTTTTCTTGTTTATCATTAAGATAGCAGATAAACTTTTTTCTACGACTGCCTATCACGTTTGGTGGAGCGCAAAACCATATATCCTCGGATTGCGGGCTCGATCCCCGACTCGGCCACATAACTTCGATAGTGATTGGTCATGAAATACTTTTAATACCATTATCCCCTTCCTCGGATTCAAGTAAGGAAGTGTTTAGTAACTGGCTTAAGTATGTGCAGTTACTACTGGTAAACCAGTTATCCGAGTGAGAGTGCTTTGGTTGCTTAACTGGCCGCCGTAATATGACTGAAATACTGATGAAAGCGGCGCAAACCCCAACTAAACATGGCGTATAATTTAAGAACATAATTTCATATCGAATGGACAGATGTTGCAAAGTATTCTACTTAACTCACCACATTCAACTCCAGATCTTCGTATCCGATGTAGGCCCTCAAAAGGTTTATAACAGAGAACATGTCTAAGTCCAAGACCCAGAACTTTGCCAAAAATCAATGGACCGTAACGAAACTCACACATCATCTCTAAGTCATGTAGGTAGACTTACATACCAAAAATCAGCTAAATATCTGAAACTTTTTCGTACAAAAGCGCCCGGAAACGGTTTTTACTTTATCTGTAAGTCATGTAGGAAGACCCACGCTGCAAATATAAGGTCAATATCTGAAAGCTTTTAGAAAAAAAGTCCAAAAAATGGAATGCCGGATGGACAGACGGATAGACGGACGGACATTGCTACTGCTATATGCCACCATACCTGGGTAATAAAATCAAACCTTGTTTGGGAAAAGTCCCTTATGAAGTTTTCATTACAATTCGTATTACTCTCATTTCTGAATATCGCAAAAGACAACCAAACTACGTGTTTGGCTGTTAAGTGTGTTAATCTATGAACGCATTTGAATGCTTGCCAGCTGCGCTCGAAAGCACAGCCTTAGATTTCGCACAGTGAAATACGAGACGTTAAATCACCATCGACTTCCTTGAAGATAAAGTGGATGAAAACGTAGGTTTAAGTTTGGCATGCGCTCTACTCTGTGTGTGTTAATGTGAAGTAGCAAATAAGAGATATCGCTAGTATCCTTCTGTAGTGTATGCATAAAGGTTTTACGGCTTAAATTTACTTTCAAGGAAACAAACATATTGAACTCTTGCATTTCAATGTAATACAAATATATATGCCGATTAAAACAATATACTTGTTTTATTAACATATTATTTCAACATATGTATCACTTCACAAACAAGGTATTCTTAAAACACAAACAAAAAACATTCATATTTAAATGTTTACCAAAGGTTTTGGAAGCCACAAAGATAGTATTGTCAGTTGGGAAATCAAGACTGTCAATGTGTGCTTTATGTGTTAATGTACCTGTAAACAAATGTGGAATATGAAGAGATTAAAGACACTGTGTCACCGAAAAAAGTCCAAATTGTACACATCTGAAATCTATGCTGAAATACAGATGAACCTTTATAAACAGTGTCTTTTTAAGTTCAATCCTAGTTGTGTGTGTATTTTGGTATGAATTATTTTCTTATGTGCTATGTAGGGCCTTACAAGTATGCATTTGTCGTACACGTTTAGTTAAACGTTTCAATAAACTATGATGAACCCGATGGAAGCCTTGTAACTATTGCTTCATTGGTCTTTGTAAAAGTCTTAGTAAAACAAGTAGGTCCATGTCAAGGTCAAAATGAAGCCAGGTGACGTAGGTATGTGGACAGCGATCATATATAATATCGAAGCAAGTATCAAAGTTGTGCAGGTAGCGGTAGTGATGCTATACGTAGCATGAAATTTCGGAGGTACCCACGAATAAGGCCGTCTTAATCATTCCAAAAACGTAGGTCAATGTCGAGGTCAAAACAAGATCAGATTATGTGGATGTGTTCAGGTAACATTTTTGCAGTTATCAAAGCTATGAATGAATCATTTTTTATATTAAACGAAACGTGTCATTTAGGGTAAACCTCGTAGAGATGGACGGAAGAACGAACGAACGAACACGCCAATGTTTATATGCCTTCGGAATCAGTACATCTTGGGAGCATCAATATCCGAATCAAAACTAACTTTGCAGCATATAACACGGTTTTAATTATTTACTAGTATTTATTATTATAGATAATCTTATTGCAATACTGGTGCATTTTTGGAATAAAATACAGAAGAACAGATTAGAATTCCGTATGTGTAGTGTGAAATCCGTTCAAAATTAGACGGTTTGAGAATATTGACTTTTGAATTACGTCCTTAATGTATACGTCAAACGGATGCCAAGATGGCATTTACATTTTCGCGTTGTTCAATATAATAGTATGTTTATGTTATGTTATGTTACTAAATTTATTCATAATTTGTTGTGTTTGAGAGGTTGTTTTTCATGTTTTTTTGTTTAGAATGTACATTACAAAAGTCAATATTTCCATTGCGGCATTCTGATGGTTACTATCGCAATCGCTGATTGTGTGAAATTGTATATCAGTCAGTTTAAAACAGATCACGTAACCCGTCTCGGTGTAACAAATTTTCATATAAACGAAACTATTTTACCATATTACTCTTTAACATAAAGCTGTCGTGTAATGCTCCGCTGCGTTTATTTTTGTTGACGGGTAGATCGTTTTACAGGTCACGCACACTCGCCTGTCATTTTACTATGTCAGGTGTGTTTTTTTGTTAAACCGTTGCAAAGTACACGTTTGTTCCTTATTTAAAGTACGGTACACTCGAAGGCGCTTTTAACGCAAAATTTGTATAATTATAATGTCTCAACATGGTGTCTAAAGAAGGCGCGCTCGACTATTCTTCCACTTCCACTAGGAGAGGATAATGTTCATTTACAGTCAATCAACTGATCAAATAACCACAAAGACATGTTTGAATGTGAATTGTTGTATTTTATATAAGGTAAATGTAAACTTATAGAGACTTGTTCACAGTTTGGACAAATTACGATCTTCAAACACAATTTCATATATTCGAAAATGAATGTATGCATTATAATCTAAGAAGCACAATTAAACTCATATGAAAAATATTAAAATATAGGTTGGTCTATTAATAATTATCAATCGTATTACCGTGGCAATTAGAAAAATATTATAGCGTTTTCTCATCAATAATTTACCAAAATCTTTCATTTAAGACATTGAATGCAAAGTTTTTCTATTTTAAGTTACAGTGCCCTTGACTTTGACGCAACTTGCCCCAAATGCAACCCAATGCTACATCACGTGGGTTGCTTATATGAGGTATAAAATGCACAGATTCATTTCATAGTCGGGATAGCCGAAAGGTTCAGCTGATAGCCCTTAAAACCAATGGACATTCGTTCAAACCCCATTGTTGAACTAAACGTTTTTATGAAAATATATTCAAGCTGCTCTGCTGCCGCTTGCCCGGTGTTAAAATATGCCATTAAATAGCATTTATTTTCTAACATAAAAATGCCAGAAGCGGAGAACAAGTCCCCGTAAAAAGTTTGACTTACTTTTGAACTTGTCAAGCCCTTATTATTAAACGGATCCGTTCAGTATTCTTATCGAGTTGTTTAAGTATTAATAATTAAACGGTGATAATATTTAAATGAAAAAGCGACTCCAGTTTAACCATTTACATACCAGGAAGCTAGATATCAGTTTTCTGAAAAAAAAAACTACTATTATGTTAAACCGTTATCAGGAAATATTAATCATGTCAATTTCCTTTTTCAAGTTTGTTTTAAAATAATAATTTTCGAACAAATCTTGTTTGTCCACAGTCGCTTTATTCAATATAAAGTCCCCACATTTCGGAATTTACCAAATTATTTATGTTGGGTGTGTTTACTTCCGTAATAGACCAAGCGTAACTAATCGGGACAAGCCGAGATAAACAAGCCGCTCGTCAGAAGATGCTGATGCGATTAGAGCGATTATTGGCAATCGTGAAACATCTACTATCTCCAAAAACTCCGTAAGACAGAAGTATGCAATAAATCGTCTGCCAGTCAAGAGAGTGCCGTGTGTGGTAATAGGCAGATTCGATCGTAACTGCTCGGAATAGATCGGAAAGCAGAGATTTTCTTTTGCCGGAAGTGGCCGATGTGATCGTTGTAGGCAAATCATGATGTGAAATAATATAAGCTATGGTGTACCGCCTAAGTCATCGCTAAAAGAAAGACATGTATTTAAATGTCCACTGAGCAAAGAAGGACTAGGTCTTAGATGAAGCGGTTGGTATGCCGGTCTTGTGTTGTTTTTTAAAGGTGGAGTGGAGTCTTAGTCAGTCCCTGTTGTGGATGGAGAGGGAGAAATCTGCAAAAGTCAAACTGCGGAGTTGTGACATGAATAATGAGCCCATTGTTCCCGATATTAATGTGTTATTTTCATGACAGTGTGTTTGTGTATTTGAAGTTGTGCTCTGATTTGACCGGGTATTCAATGAAATTGACAGTATGGTGAAACAACTTTGATTTGTTCTGTTGCAAGTAACACTATCCAAAACAAACTGGTGCGCGATGGAACGTTTAAGGTAAATATCTTCATACGTGCGCGGCCCTGAGCCCCACAGGTATGCTTACTTTGGCCTGAGTACAGAACCTTCAATTGTCGAGGCCAGTGTAAGCATTCTGCCAACCACAGTTTCTTAACTCTTCATTCAATACATTTTTGTTCTGAAAAAATAATAGTATAGCAAAAACTGATTGACCCAATCAATAGTGTGTTTGTTAGCGGCAAATGCTTTTTTCAAAGGTGTATTATATTCAAATAAGGGTTAGTTATGCTTGAACTTGAATGAATGTATATCCTTTATCTAATTTATTTTCAAAGGATATATTTTGGACAAAATTCAATTGATTGTTGATTGAATATAAAAAAGTCAAATATCTATATTTATAACTATTATATTACAGTACTTTGTAGTCAAATAAATGGGTTTTTACCATGCCATCGCATGGTATTTTGTCCTTGCAACGCATGGAAAGGGGCAGCATCCCGACTCCCTTCTCCAGGATTACACCCGGATTCAGGATTCTCATAGAAATCATATGGCCTTCGTATCGGATGGTTTCAACCATTTAAAGGGCCTTTGGCGATGCACATAAATAGATTTTGGCTCCGTTATCTATCTTCGGACGTATAAGGGACTTGTTGAGAAAAAGGACGAATTTTCTATCTGATCCAACACCGTCTCTCAGCATTCTCATTAAATTCGCTTTCGCACCGTTTAGCCAAATACTTCAAGTCTTTAATGGATTTTGATTGTTTATCTAAGTGCAGACGTACAAATTTCACCACTTTTTTTAGATAATTTTGGTGTCGCTTACGTTTAAGTCCAAAGAGTGATGAATTGTGTCGCCATACAGTTCACATACTGTTCTGGTTAGAGAGATTTTAAATCCCTATTCAATAAACCATTTCCAGGTGGAGTCTTAACCCGCTTGAAGACTCTTCTTCTGGCTTTACACTTGTCATGTTAGAAACCTTTTCCCAATGTGCAAGAATCATCGGCAAACTGGGAGATAACTATACCTGAGTTATTAACTTATCTAGAAGACCATTATCAATGATAGAGAACAGGAATAGGGATATTACGGACCACTTGGGGCATCGCGGCCTGTTGTTGCTTCATTTGATAACTCCAATTTACCATGGTCTATATTGTCCTGCCCTCCAGGAAGTGTTGGGGTAATGGTAGCTTTAAACAGTGATTCCGTAATTAGCCTGTTTCTTGAAGATTTCAAATGTCCATGTCAAAAAGCGCCTAAATGCCGCCTATAGTTACAAAGATTATTTCTGATACTGAATGACCATGCTTTATAGGAGAAAATATGTATTTTGTTATTTACCTAGCTGATCTAAAGTTTCCTTAATCCATACCGGAAAGGATTAAATATGTTATTAGTTTCCAATAAGTGATCTCATCTGTTTTTTAACATATTTTATAATAATATACCTGCATGCTAGTCGAGACTTATTCTACGGTATGATTTTGAGTTTTGTTTTCTTCATTTAATTTTAGGGATACATGTTGCCTGCTATCATTCGGGAGAGACCGTGCATGAACTGTAAACTTTATGAAATAAGTTTGTTTAGCAAGATATTTAGAGTTATTGTTGGCATGTGTTTGAACAAATATGATATTCTGTCAGGTTCCGTGGCGTAAATACTTTTACTTTTTATTGCTTTTTTGGAGTTTTTTAATTTGAATGGCAAGTTGAGAGGCGTACTATTTTTTGATGATTTTGTTCTCAGATTCACACCGTGTTACGTAGTCAAATGTCTCCTCTGGAAGATTTGAATGCTAAACAAAATATGATCCTTTTCCATAAGAATTGTATAAAGGATTTTCTGTAACTCTGTGATTTTTTGCAAACGTTACTTCTATTATTTTAATTTAGAATTGCTGATTCACACAATTTTTTTCCAAAATTAAGTTTTTGATTCCAAAGTTATCCGCTTTAAGGGAGTTAAAATTTAGAAGACTTGCGGATTTTTTTAATGTAAATTTAGTGCTTTTAAATGTTCATGCATTGCTTAATAGCTAGCCTCGCTTCACTAGGGCACCTGGTTGCTGGCTTATTTATTTCCGGAAGAGACTGGGATTATGGGATTTGCTAGGAACAGTAGCTTATTATTTTAAAGATTAGTGAAAAATGAACTGGTGTCCTATGAAGGACCATATGCAAGGGATAGATCTAAACATAATGTACTGGATCCTATCTTCCTTTTCGCATACAACTGTATTCCCTCCCCTCCGAGCTATGGGTACTCGTTCGTGGTGTAAGATAGTACACACAGTGATACCAAACAACGTCTGAAAAAGGTGCAAGTTTGAATAATTGCGAAAATACAAATACCGGAAGAGAGACGCTCAAGGCAAGGACAATACCAGAGAATGTAGATAGAGTCGTGCTGTTTTGAATAAAATCGTAAATAAACGCCGATTAAACGTCAATGTTATCTTTGCATATATAAAACATATTTGTTTCCAATCGGTTTTAATTCAAAACGGCAGACAGAATCTCAAACACTGATCATGGATTGAGCAATACATGAGGCCATAGCTAACACGTGTTTTCTAAGATTTAACTTGGTGACCTGGATTTTGAAAGCACGTGACCAAGATCGAGAACGGCCTCGATATAATTAGTCCGGCAGAAAAGTGGTCATTTTTCACTAAACCCGTCATTGAGGTGTATAGTAAATGTCAAAGTGTTTTTTGCTAGGGGACATTTTACTGATGAATAATCCAAATGATGCCGGGCTGGTATCTTTGAGGGTTTTGAGAAATTCAAGATGGCGTCCAAGATGACCGCCGTTTTCAGCATTTTAACGTATTTGGTGATATAATAATGACTTGATCCATTATTTTGGATTTTCAAGGCTTTAATAGAATGAGGTTTAGATGGTTAATGTTTTGGAAATGACTTAATCGAAATAAAATTGTCGTGTATATATCATTTTCTGCCGGACTAAATCCAAATAATCATTGGACCGACTTTCTCCAAATAAGCATTCTGACCAAGTTTTATAAAGCTTAGATATAAAATGGAGTCTGTAGAATGAAATCGCCTTACAAATTGAAGACGTTCACCGCAAGCCGGACGCTGGACAAAGAATGACGACAATAGCTCAGGTGAGGCCAAAAAAATTAATAGGTCCGTTTCCGGTCTCCTTGGAAAAAAAAACAGGGTCGGTAGGTAGGGANAACTTTTTTTTTTTTTTTTGGCGACCCCAATAAAAAGTTGTGGAGACACGGTCGGGCGACCGGAAACGGACGTATTTTTTTATTTGGCCTGAGCGAAAAATCAATGTTGATGCGATTTTGATTTTCGTATATAATCTTCATATTTGACTTGTTTAACATTTCAAGGACAGTGTTTACGAAATAATTAAAAAAAATATCGTGTTCATCTTCTTGGGTGTAGTAAATGTTGCCCCCTCGTAGAGTAATGTCCATCTTGGCCTACGTCCTCGGTAGACGTCACCCTCATCAACGTTTATATTATCTTTGTCCAAACACACATTTAAACTATGAAAGAAACACGTGATTGGGAGATAAAAACATCTTCTACACGGAATACACTAATTTATAAACAATTAATTTTAAATTAAAGTGATATTAGACGCATTTTTCACTGTTGAATTGAGC
>VMBQ01017025.1:0-10227 GCA_007657795.1 Dreissena rostriformis | reverse complement strand
CAAGAAATTGTTCAGTAACATACACGTATTTAAACGGGCGATTTAGCAAACATGTAACAAAAACTTAATTTATACATTATGCATCACAGTTAAAACACATTTGTTGTATACCTGTTATATTTATTTTCACTTAATTGTTTACATTTTAATAATGTTGGCATTTAATTTGCAGTTATTGAATATTCAGTATTCGTAGTAGAATCGAAATATTATCCGGCTTAGTGTTGATTATTGTGGTAATAACCAACGGTTTGTCGTTGCGATGCTGGTTGTTAACCAACTCGAAAAATAGCAATCGTGGTTATAATTGCTACGCATCTGATCTCCAAACCGTTGGTTATTACCGCGATAACCAACACGTAGCCGGACATTATTTCTTAAATAACTGAATACATCCAGAAGGGTGTTTCCAACATAAAAAACTTGTCCTTCAGGTCAATATATTTTTTTGTAATAATTCATGCAGTGGCTTTAACTCGAATCATTAACTGATTAATTTTCAATATTTGTTAATGCCTTTTTGTTAAACACGTTAACCATAAATAGAAAATTGGTGTCAAGTCGAGGCTTTCGTTACATATGTTCAAAAGCTTATTCAGCTGCCGACGTAAGAGGTATGTAATACCCTTTTTATCATGCGCTCGCATACCCTGTTTTGGTCGATCACATCCTATAACAGTATCAAAGATAGTTAAGGAGATCGTATTGCCGTTATCAAAAACAGCTATTGAAAGGTATTATGTTCGTTTACCAAACGATATAAATGTTGTTTTAATTGTTAACGCTTTATGTAAATGACAATGACAATGTATTCCGCGCTTTTATTTAAGTTTTGCATTTTTATTTTCAACCTGAATATGAAAGTTACACACCGACAAACACAAGAAATGATATAATTTGGTGTTCGGTTTGACACTAATTCCCATATATTTATTAGATAATTGATTGTTGATTGTTAATAAATAAATGCCGCACAAACGTAAATACTAATCATCCATCAATACTCATTGTAAGTTATTTATTATTCTCTACAATTCTCCATTTCTGTCTAGCCTAAGCAACGATCGCATAATGCGCTTAACGTCGCAGCGTATAAGTGCTCACTGTATATGCGTTGCAACGCAACACACAAAAACGAGTTGTCCACTCCCTGCAAAACTTCTTCCATAATGATATAAACATATCTATCAAACTGACTTTCTAGAGTAGATATATGTAAACAAAACGCCGCAAATTGTTTAACATCGACATTTTAGAAAAATCTTGCAGGGATAGAAAACCGTCTCTCACACAGCACTTCCCGCGGCCCTATTGTTGAAGAGCGTCATATTCGTTTTTCATCAAAGAGATTATCGATTATCCTTCATAATTGATTTGACAAACTGATTGCGTCAGCGGCCATTTAAAAAATTCAATTTGTTGCTAACAATTTGATGAATGCGAGGATTATTTTCTATTTACAAGTTTAATGTTGTATGCGCCGTAATCATTTACATTTATTATAAATGATTCCGATTTGCGCTCATCTTTATGTAAATATGTTATCCACTATTGTGTCGCGTTCTGAGAAAACTGGACAAAATGCATGTGCGTAAAGTGTCATCCCAGATTAGCCTGTGCAGTCCGCACAGGCTTATCCGGAACGACACTCTCCGCCTAAACTAGATTTTTGCTAAGAAGAGACTTCATTTAAACAAAAATTCTATAAAAGCGGAAATTGTCGTCCCTGATTAGCCTGTGCGGACTTCACAGGCTAATCTGGGATGACAATTAACGCACGAGCATTTTGCCCAGTTTTATCAGAACACGACACAATTGTCAAAAGTGACTACAATAATTTCAACGCATGATTGTAAATGCTGAATTCGATGCGGATTATTACAATAAGCTCAATCATGGTGCTGTTGCGATGTCATGTGAATATTTTATTAGCCATTGTAGAAGCTTTATGTTGCAAACGACAAAAGCATTTGTTTTGTAAAGGATTAATTGGATTCGCACAATGTAATTTAAGTAACCATGGTGGTACTACGATAACATGTGAATATTTTATGTTTCTCGGTAACTCAATCTGCAAAGTACGATCGTCGTTGTTCCTTGAACGTTTGAATATTTGCGGGATATTAAAATGGAATATATTGTCCCACAAACAAATAATAACGAGCATTGTGTATCTGGTTAAATCTATGTTACCAGATCACATCTAGCGCTGCCATTTTGCTTTTGCTATAAGGAACACTGCTTTTTATGGGTTCACGGTATTTTACGAAATATTTTCGAAATATTCGTAGATTTTGAGTGCTAATGGGGCTTTTAAATAAAGGACCAGCATGTCCGGGGCTACTGTAAGGCGTAAATATAATACCATCTGCGATGTGCATAATTGATGTTTTAAGTTTAACGGGACCTGTATACGTTTTTGTAAATTGACAAAATTGAAAACAATTGTTTCAGATTTGCAATGTTTTGTTATAGTCATGCTTTTTGCGGGGAAACAGTAATACTGAACATATACCATGCTCAAAAATATACATTTTATGCACCTTTTGATTTAAAAACTTTAAAAGTATAAAGCGTTACAAACGCGAATCGATTGAATAGTTTGGAGAGTTCTGTTATTATCGTTATATTGTGTGACGTTGCGAGGATTGTTTATATAAAATATAAAATACAGCTCTAACGATAAAAGCACGGATGGCCGAGTGGTTTCAGCGCTAGAAGTTTACCCGAAGGGTCAGTGGTTCGATCCCCGGTGTCGATTACCTTTTTTTCTTTTTTCTTTTTATATTCTTGTTTTATACTGGAGATATTTAGTTCAAATGTTTACATTTATCAATTTAAAGAGTTTAATGACGAACTTCAAAGAATGCCAAAATCTGAACAAGTCCCTTTAATTTACAGTCTCTAGTAAAAGTATACAGAGTTGACGTTTCAAATCAAAGGAAAACAGATTATTGTTGTTTTGTCTTTTAAAATAGTCTGGAATGAAAGGTGTGATCTGCAGACCTCTTTTTTACCGCAGCTGGTCGAAGGCGGTTCTAATCTCTTCAGATTATTCAAAAGCGCTATGTGTTAACAGATGTGATTGCGTGTGGTATTGTTCGTATTCAGCGAATCGATTTTCTTGCTTTAAAGCCCCATTAACACCCAAAATCAACGAATATTTCGTTGAATAATTCGTAAAATAAAGTAAACCAAAAATATCAGTGTTCCTCATAGCAATGGCCATAAATGTATGAAACATGTAAACATGTGCCTATTGTATGAACTTTTATCAGCAAATTGTTTTGTGGTTTTCAGCCACTTTTGAGAACCACCACATTATATATAATAACATGAAATTACATGTTAAATATTAAAGATTTAGTATCTTATATAAGACAAAATCTGCTAAAAAAAAACATTTTTCTTTACTAATAGAGTAAAATGCTCGGCGGCCAGGTAAAGTCAATAGTATTACTATTTAAAAGTTTTAAACCCAAACTCTATTAGGTTCGCTCCTTTCTTCCCGAAGCCTTGCATGATAAACTGGATCTCTATTCAACATTGTCATTCTCTAGTTTACCGTTTACATCCCCTGGGCTATATTGAGCTGTGACAAAGCAATCTGATGGATAGGCAATTTACGTAAACCATTTGAAATAAAGGGAATCAGAAACAAAAGACATACATATATTATTTAATACTGTATTACCACCGTCCTGCTTTGGTATTGTTGTCAATGCGTCATTTTAATTATTATTTATTGAACACTCACCCACGTCTTTTGAGTGTCGTTCTTTTAAAAATTCTATGGTTATTTATTAACATCATAAATCATTTGACAATCTCTTGCAGCTCAAAGGCATATATGAATAGCATAAATGATGCTAATAACTGTTCGTGTTATACCAACAATTAATTTCTTGCAATTGCACATAATCTTTTAATGCAAAATGGAAAACAAGCTACCTAAAAAAAGGGAATGTTAAGGAGGAAGGAAATACCGTGCAAAAGACAAAAAAAAGCCAATAATACGAGAAAGAGAGGTCATGATGAAAAATGCCTCTTTATTAAATCACAAATATCTTGTCACCTTAGAAGATTTTAGTTGAAAAGAAAAACAAACGGCATTAAGTAAAGACATATCAGCCTATCAAAGAGATACAACTTTTCATCCACACCCTCAATTCACATTCATCATTGTAAAACATATGTTTAGTGAATTGTTTATTGACTTGTCCTGTATTGAATTGACAATCGCCTAAAATGAAAATACCAATGGATGGTTTACAATACGAATTTCTCTCCTGATAATGAGTCTAGTTATATTGCTGCAGAATAAGAGTACGCACACTTTATATTGACCGTGAAGAGAAATGTATTCGAATACACGTGCGATAAATGTTTTTTTCAACAATTTGAATACAAGTGTGACGAAATCGACCGCTTTTTAACGATGTAACATATTTTAAAGAATTGGTCGAATTGCAAATGTTCAATTTGTATAATAATTGAATACGTTCTCACGAATAATGCCAGAATAATCAGATACCAAGCGTCGGTATTAAATACGTTGCTTTATAACGAGAATAGATAATGAGAAGTTATCTGTAATTTCAGGTAAAATTCTTATTTTTTTTTTGCTGCTGCGTTGACAATTGCAAAAGGTGGATTATTCCGATATAGAAAACCATATCGAAATTCTTAAAACATGCATGTGCACAAACATGATTTATTAAAGGGACTGTCCACTAGATTTTGGCATGTATTGAAGCTTGTCATTAAATGATTTAAATGCTTTATATTGATAAATTTAAACATTTGAACTAAAAATCTCCAGTAAAAAACAAGAATACAATTTAAAAAAAAAGGAAAAAAAGTAACCCTCAACAGGGCTCAAACCACTGACCCCCGGATTCCTGGAGTCCTAGAGTAAAAAGCTACCCGTTTAGACCACTCGACCACGGACGCTCATGTTTAAGGCGGATGTATTTTTTAGCTTTATAAGCAATCCTCGTAGGTTCCCAAAATATCGTTTCGCGTCGCGCGACGCTTTATCTAGTGGACAGTCCCTTTAATTAAACAAGCAAACGCACGTATTCTGTATTTAAACATGAACAATAACCTGACAGTATGTGAAGCCGGACAAACCAGTTGGTTGCTTTTTATGAATAATATAGCGTGTTTTTGTATTTAGAAATGATTTATGGATTAGTGTTGGTGAAGGGTAAAACACACGATTATGAATTCCGACGCGTAGGAATTAAACCATTAGAGCGATTGATTTAAAACATTAATCAATTACCAATTGACTTGAATTTAATTAATATTGTGTTTGGTACTCAAAAATGAGGCATGTTGACAAAGTTATCAAATTTATGATAAGTCTGATGATTTCGTACATACTAGTACCAAATCAAACACCAAAGAGTGAAATAGTTAGACTCGAAAAAATGCTCTAAGAATACAAATAACATTAGAAAAGTAAATTGCTTTTGAAAAATACTATTGATCAACAGAATAAAAATGACACAATATTGCAATCATTTCTTGAATGATACGTTGCTATATCTTCTTTATCTTAGAATGCCTTTTAAGTATGTTTTTTATTTTTCATTTCTCAAAGTAGTCAAGTATCGCATGTCTTTTGAAGGAATTATTTTTAGTTATCAAATTTCCTTCTCCCTTATTATGCAAAGTCTCCCCTCAGCGTCGTCTAAAACAAATATTGTAACTATATAATAAACATATATACATGGATGTTTAAGCAAATACCGATGGAATTGTAATATACCTAAATAACGTGTGCATACATTTGTAGTGAATAGTATGATATAACTGACTAAAAATCTGTTACATATCTTCGTAAGTACAATTATGTTGTAATTGAAATGTATGTTGGAAATGATTTTTTTTAATTAATTCCTATTATTATAAAAAACAAACCGATGTGCTTAATTACAACTAAAGATATTTTTAGAAGACTTTGATNTAATATAATACTATAACATAATATATAATATAATATAAAAAATTAATGTAATGTAGTTTAATTCAATACAATTTAATTTAATTGCTCTGGACCATTAATTGCACATGCTTATGGAAAATGTTTGTTCAGACAAAATATGGTCCGATGCTTGTTTGTTTAATTATGAAAGAAACATATTTAGGACCGTATGTGGCATGTTTCAATTTAACAATCATAATAACAAACATCTAGATGCCCCATATTCCGTAAACAATGAATAAGGATCTGCGATAACAACGTGTCGCGATGCCAGGCCAATCAAACGCTCGACGCACAATAAGTAAGTATTTAATGAGTGATAATATACAATAAATACTAATTAAACCAAGCGTAAGAATTTTTTGTAGACTTACACATAAAAATGCAAAACCTATATGGTTTTACTTTGCTGCAAAATGCAGACATTCTTTGTACGTGAACATTTGGCTGCAACAAAATCTTAGGCACGTGAATTTTCCTGAAAAATTTCTTGGAATTTACGGACCTACCTTAAAGACATCCTGCCCTGGAAATGATTTTTTGCAGGATAAGCAACACTTACTTTCTTTCTTTGAGTACAGAACACATGCATCTGATCCTGTTAAAGAAACTTAAACAAAACAGGATTATCATATTAATCATTGAATTTGTATTGTTTTTCTTTTTAGAAAAACACATGTTATAACTTTTTAGATAAACTGTATAAACTATTGTATCGACTCATATTGTAATGCATGAGCGGCTTTTTTGTTAGGGCAGACCTTTTTTATATTACAATATTGTAAATCCAAAACAATTGTGTTGCCGCTCAATTTAAATCATCGGGATGTATTTGTTATTGTATACAAGTGAAATTTAGCATGTACCATATATATTGTTTAAACAATGTCAAATAAAGTATATGTCTGCAAAGATTAAACATTCAGTTTGCAATTACATCACTTATCAATCTTTATTTTGGAATGCACATATTTGTTGTCAACGTCTTCGTTGTAGCATTGTTCATAACATTAGTTCCAAAAGTGTACATATTCAACCAACTTGTAATAACAACTAATGTTTAACATCAATACAAATACGATATTAAGATGGTGAACATCTTTTGTAAATTGTATTTCAATAAAGTAAGTTTTTAGTTAAGTGTGTATATTAAAATGACTGAGTAAAATCTCAAAATAAATTCAATCGCGATTTTGTTATAAACTAAACAAATAACATGGACATTTTGGCAATGTTTAAAAATCAGCGCACATGGAATAATATAATCGATCTTAAAATATTCCGAAAAACAAGTTCTTGTTTTGTTTATTAAAAGCTGTACTACAGTAATATGAACAAGTTTGAAGTGTGTATAAAATAGAGTTTTAAGTAAAGCGTTATTAAAGGGGTTTGTTATGCATAGTTTCACACATAGTTTTACGAATTTGATTTTTTTAACGGTTTATGTGGTCTTTTAGATGTTTATAAAAATTGTAAACGTATAATTGCTATTTAGATGCAGACTAGTTTATGTGTGTATTTTAAATAATATTAAAGCCCCATTAACACTCAAAATTAACGAATATTTTGTAACATATTTCTTTACATTAAGTGAACGCATAAACAATCAGTGTGCATTATAGCAATAACCAATTTTACAACGCGAGATGTGGTCTGATAACATAGATTTAACGAGATGCGGAACAATATATTCCCGTTTAATTTCCCGCAACGATATCTTCTCATAAGAAACACGAACACTAACATGGTAAATGAACAGGTGTTGAATATATTGTTCCACATAAAAAGAGCATTGTGTATCTTGTTAAATCTATGTGACCAGAGCACATCAAGCGTTGGAAGTTTGTCTATTGCTATTACGAACACTGGATTTTTATATGTTAACGAAATATTTTACGAAATAGTCGTTGATTTTGAGTTTTTATCGGGCTTTAATGGTATTGTAATGCAAGCTTATGGTGTTGTGCTTTGAAACATAGGACACAGACAAGTGTGACAAGCAGTGTCCGTATAATCCTGCATCGCTGCTGCAAATATGTGACTTCACTTCAGAAACTTCAGCAAAGTGTCGTACAGATGGTATATATTTGTGAAAAAGGGTTAAATGCATGTGCTTAAAGTGTCGTCCAAGATTAGCCTGTGAAGCCCGCCCAGGCTAATCAGGGACGACACTTTCCGTGTTTAATATACTTTTCGTTTAAATGAAGAGTTTTGACGAAATCCAGTTTAGTCGGAAAGTGTTGTCCCTGATTAACCTGTGCGGATCTCACAGGCTGATCAGGGACAACACTTAACGCATATGCATTAACCCCCTTTTTCACAGAGCGAGTCTCATATCAATTGTTAAACAAGCAATTTATATAAGATAAAAATTTATATTGTTTTCGTGTTGTGTTATTTACCATTTTAGCTGATCAATGAAACAATAAATGCCTTCGGGTAGGTAAAACATTAGTATGAGCAAACATGAAACTTTACAGAAATCGTTACTAACTCACATCCAATCAATCAACAAACAAACAACTCCTACCTAATTGTTAGAATAAAGCTGATTTGGTAGCTATGTTTTCGTACATGATATTTTCGTTAACTTGTCTAGCTAAACTTTATTATTTATTTGTCAAACAGTTATACAATTTCAGTGAAATCGACGTCATAACAGTTTACAAGACCAATTGCCAGTTTAAAATAAATACATCATAAAATTCGCTCAATATGTTGTTACGTTGTATTTCAAATGCTCATACGCTAGATTCATTACTTTAATTTGGTTCTGCATTAAATTATGCCTTGTTGTCTCAGTTTGTCCACCATTCGATAAGGAGACAAAGACCAACGGAACGATCCTCGGAAACATGCACATGGAAGGACATAGGCGCAGGCTGGAATGTCACAATGGTTACCTACCGCTCGATCCAAACAATGTGACAAGTGTATGTCAGAGCGGGCTCTGGACAAACATTACAACTTGTGTTCGAGGTCAGTTAACACAGGCAAAGAATAATTCAATTGTTTATACCTGCATGCATTCAATTGAATTAGGTTTAATTTATTACTCTCCGGTTTAAATGGCAATTGTGTATTGTCCATTCGCAAGTGTAATTACTAGTATGCATTGGCCGAGTTTATTGACATATATATACACGATAAAACGATTGCAATTTAATATATTATATTCATACACATTAACACAAAGTTATTTGAAAGTATATCAATGTAGCAAAACAGCATATACTATATTATATCATCCATTCAGTTGTAGTCATTTGTACAATTCATTACCGTCCAATGTTTGACCGAATTCACTACATTTCCGAGCCTAATCCGAATGTATCCTTCATATAAATTCAATATAATGTATATTGTATCAAAACTAGTGCGAAACAATAACACATAAAAAGTCCAACTTTTTAAACGTTCTTAAAATAACTTTCTTGTAATCTCTGGTATGTTTATTGTCGAGAGAGAGAGAAGCGATATTTGCAAGTAATCGTCATTATTTGAAAAAAAAAGAAATTAAAAGCTAATAACTCTTTCAGTATGGTTTGTCAGCAATTCCTCGTCCAAATGTATCAACATATTGTACAAAAGTTTGTTAAATAGCATAATATTATCACATCCCGTATCACACCCCATATGATTGTATTGTCTAGTCTACTAAACAAAAGAAACGCAGGCACATAAACCTAGTACCTGTATCGTAAACAATGCGAGGTCTTTCTGTCTGTCTCATTCAAAGACTCATTGTAAAGATTTATTTTTGCTTTTTGCTTTTTCCATGAAAAGAGACAAAGTTTGTCCTCTGTAAAAACGTAACGTGAGACAAATTGGACACTATGTTATTCTGTGAACGACTCCAGATAAAACATTATGTTTATTTAAACTATGGATGTCAATGAATATTCGGATATCCGAATACTGGGATAGTATTCGGATACCAATTGAGTATCCGAATACTCTTAACAAGTTTTTAACAAAATACAATATAGCTCTCGTTTATTATGAATGATTATGTCATATATACGTATATTGATTAAAAACCTCGCAGGCTTTAGACAACTGATAGGCGGTCCCTACTGATAGCCCGACGTGTACGTCATATCAATGATACACATATCAAAATTGGTATTCGCATATTCTGCCATCAAAGTATAATCTGTTAGCAACGTATTGTAATACTGGAATACTTTATCGTCGGAAAAACAATAAATGTAAAACATATCTAAACGTCAAAA
>VMBQ01017023.1:0-11256 GCA_007657795.1 Dreissena rostriformis | reverse complement strand
CACATGCATTGAGCCCCGTTTTCAAAGACAGAGTAGCTCATATAAACAATAAGTTGTTTTTTTTACTGGCAAACGTGGAATTCTAAAACTTTGCACAGGATTACCCCCAGAATACCTATCGTTAAGTACTCACCAGTCATAATGTCGGCCCACTTGAGCAAGAACTTGTCTCCCTTCCTCTGCACTGCAGCTGTGGCCGCATCCAACAGGATTGGGAAACGGTACATCAACTGGCAGAATATCATGGACCTACGGGAGGTGGTACAAGCAGACGCAGTTCAGTAAGAGTGGTGATGTTAGTTCTGGATATTGTACACTATTTAGGCTGTGATTACTGGGAAATGATACCGATCTAGGCATAAAGCTTGCCTGACTATTGTGAAATCTCAGTTAAATCAATAATGTTGTTTATAACGTCGATAACTAGAATATTAACAAAAAGCTGTCAGACAGTATATCCCTTGCCATGGGTGCAATGTTGTTGAAAGGATAAGCTTTTAGTTTGCGATTGAAATTTCAAGAATAAAAAACTGCATTCACAAGCCCCTAGTATTATGTTATTTTAAACAAAGGTCAATAACTGTGTGAAAAATAATGCAATAGTGAAATCTTGACAATATGCGCTGTAGCACTTGGAGATAATTATTCTTTTTAAATTTGAAAAAAATAGCAGCTTAGAAATGTAATTTAAAACAAGAGATGTGTTTGTCAGAAACACAATGCCCCCTATTGCGCAGCTTTGATTTTTTTATTTTTTTTACCTTTGACCTTGAAGGATGACCTTGACCTTTCACCACTCAAAATGTGCAGCTCCATGAGATACACATGCATGCCAAATATCAAGTTGCTATGATCAATATTGCAAAAGTTATGACAAAACTTTAACCTAGGTTAAAGTTTTAAGACAGACAGACAGAAAGAAAGACACACACAATGATGGACAGACAGGCCAAAAACAATATACCCCCTTTTTTATTAAAAAGGGGCCATAAAAAGACCAATAACTCGCGCACAACTAACGCAACTGAGAACCTTGATAATATATACAGAAGCATTTGGAGATAATAATTATGTTTAAGTGCCACAAAAATAAGATGCAAAATGTAGGAGCACTTTGCGGACAGAAGCTTTTATATGTCATTTTAACAAGGGTAATAACACCATAAAAATAGCTTGATTGTAAATCCTTGAAAATTAACCCTGTAGCATCATTCTGTAAAAGTCTGACGAAAATTGCATGCAAAATGTCGGAAGAGTTGTGCACAGAAGAGTGTGAATGACAGAAGCACGTATGTGCGCACACACGGACAAGCCTTTCAACATAATAATGAGGCAGATGATGTGCGCACACACGGACAAGCCTTTCAACATAATAATGAGGCAGATGATGTGCGCACACACGGACAAGCCTTTCAACATAATAATGAGGCAGATGATTATGATGTGTGCGCACACACGGACAAGCCTTTCAACATAATAATGAGGCAGATGATTATGATGTGTGCGCACACACGGACAAGCCTTTCAACATAATAATGAGGCAGATGATTATGATGTGTGCGCACACACGGACAAGCCTTTCAACATAATAATGAGGCAGATGATTATGATGTGTGCGCACACACGGACAAGCCTTTCAACATAATAATGAGGCAGATGATTATGATGTGTGCGCACACACGGACAAGCCTTTCAACATAATAATGAGGCAGATGATTATGATGTGTGCGCACACACGGACAAGCCTTTCAACATAATAATGAGGCAGATGATTATGATGTGTGCGCACACACGGACAAGCCTTTCAACATAATAATGAGGCAGATGATTATGATGTGTGCGCACACACGGACAAGCCTTTCAACATAATAATGAGGCAGATGATTATGATGTGTGCGCACACACGGACAAGCCTTTCAACATAATAATGAGGCAGATGATTATGATGTGTGCGCACACACGGACAAGCCTTTCAACATAATAATGAGGCAGATGATTATGATGTGTGCGCACACACGGACAAGCCTTTCAACATAATAATGAGGCAGATGATTATGATGTGTGCGCACACACGGACAAGCCTTTCAACATAATAATGAGGCAGATGATTATGATGTGTGCGCACACACGGACAAGCCTTTCAACATAATAATGAGGCAGATGATTATGATGTGTGCGCACACACGGACAAGCCTTTCAACATAATAATGAGGCAGATGATTATGATGTGTGCGCACACACGGACAAGCCTTTCAACATAATAATGAGGCAGATGATTATGATGTGTGCGCACACACGGACAAGCCTTTCAACATAATAATGAGGCAGATGATTATGATGTGTGCGCACACACGGACAAGCCTTTCAACATAATAATGAGGCAGATGATTATGATGTGTGCGCACACACGGACAAGCCTTTCAACATAATAATGAGGCAGATGATTATGATGTGTGCGCACACACGGACAAGCCTTTCAACATAATAATGAGGCAGATGATTATGATGTGTGCGCACACACGGACAAGCCTTTCAACATAATAATGAGGCAGATGATTATGATGTGTGCGCACACACGGACAAGCCTTTCAACATAATAATGAGGCAGATGATTATGATGTGTGCGCACACACGGACAAGCCTTTCAACATAATAATGAGGCAGATGATTATGATGTGTGCGCACACACGGACAAGCCTTTCAACATAATAATGAGGCAGATGATTATGATGTGTGCGCACACACGGACAAGCCTTTCAACATAATAATGAGGCAGATGATTATGATGTGTGCGCACACACGGACAAGCCTTTCAACATAATAATGAGGCAGATGATTATGATGTGTGCGCACACACGGACAAGCCTTTCAACATAATAATGAGGCAGATGATTATGATGTGTGCGCACACACGGACAAGCCTTTCAACATAATAATGAGGCAGATGATTATGATGTGTGCGCACACACGGACAAGCCTTTCAACATAATAATGAGGCAGATGATTATGATGTGTGCGCACACACGGACAAGCCTTTCAACATAATAATGAGGCAGATGATTATGATGTGTGCGCACACACGGACAAGCCTTTCAACATAATAATGAGGCAGATGATTATGATGTGTGCGCACACACGGACAAGCCTTTCAACATAATAATGAGGCAGATGATTATGATGTGTGCGCACACACGGACAAGCCTTTCAACATAATAATGAGGCAGATGATTATGATGTGTGCGCACACACGGACAAGCCTTTCAACATAATAATGAGGCAGATGATTATGATGTGTGCGCACACACGGACAAGCCTTTCAACATAATAATGAGGCAGATGATTATGATGTGTGCGCACACACGGACAAGCCTTTCAACATAATAATGAGGCAGATGATTATGATGTGTGCGCACACACGGACAAGCCTTTCAACATAATAATGAGGCAGATGATTATGATGTGTGCGCACACACGGACAAGCCTTTCAACATAATAATGAGGCAGATGATTATGATGTGTGCGCACACACGGACAAGCCTTTCAACATAATAATGAGGCAGATGATTATGATGTGTGCGCACACACGGACAAGCCTTTCAACATAATAATGAGGCAGATGATTATGATGTGTGCGCACACACGGACAAGCCTTTCAACATAATAATGAGGCAGATGATTATGATGTGTGCGCACACACGGACAAGCCTTTCAACATAATAATGAGGCAGATGATTATGATGTGTGCGCACACACGGACAAGCCTTTCAACATAATAATGAGGCAGATGATTATGATGTGTGCGCACACACGGACAAGCCTTTCAACATAATAATGAGGCAGATGATTATGATGTGTGCGCACACACGGACAAGCCTTTCAACATAATAATGAGGCAGATGATTATGATGTGTGCGCACACACGGACAAGCCTTTCAACATAATAATGAGGCAGATGATTATGATGTGTGCGCACACACGGACAAGCCTTTCAACATAATAATGAGGCAGATGATTATGATGTGTGCGCACACACGGACAAGCCTTTCAACATAATAATGAGGCAGATGATTATGATGTGTGCGCACACACGGACAAGCCTTTCAACATAATAATGAGGCAGATGATTATGATGTGTGCGCACACACGGACAAGCCTTTCAACATAATAATGAGGCAGATGATTATGATGTGTGCGCACACACGGACAAGCCTTTCAACATAATAATGAGGCAGATGATTATGATGTGTGCGCACACACGGACAAGCCTTTCAACATAATAATGAGGCAGATGATTATGATGTGTGCGCACACACGGACAAGCCTTTCAACATAATAATGAGGCAGATGATTATGATGTGTGCGCACACACGGACAAGCCTTTCAACATAATAATGAGGCAGATGATTATGATGTGTGCGCACACACGGACAAGCCTTTCAACATAATAATGAGGCAGATGATTATGATGTGTGCGCACACACGGACAAGCCTTTCAACATAATAATGAGGCAGATGATTATGATGTGTGCGCACACACGGACAAGCCTTTCAACATAATAATGAGGCAGATGATTATGATGTGTGCGCACACACGGACAAGCCTTTCAACATAATAATGAGGCAGATGATTATGATGTGTGCGCACACACGGACAAGCCTTTCAACATAATAATGAGGCAGATGATTATGATGTGTGCGCACACACGGACAAGCCTTTCAACATAATAATGAGGCAGATGATTATGATGTGTGCGCACACACGGACAAGCCTTTCAACATAATAATGAGGCAGATGATTATGATGTGTGCGCACACACGGACAAGCCTTTCAACATAATAATGAGGCAGATGATTATGATGTGTGCGCACACACGGACAAGCCTTTCAACATAATAATGAGGCAGATGATTATGATGTGTGCGCACACACGGACAAGCCTTTCAACATAATAATGAGGCAGATGATTATGATGTGTGCGCACACACGGACAAGCCTTTCAACATAATAATGAGGCAGATGATTATGATGTGTGCGCACACACGGACAAGCCTTTCAACATAATAATGAGGCAGATGATTATGATGTGTGCGCACACACGGACAAGCCTTTCAACATAATAATGAGGCAGATGATTATGATGTGTGCGCACACACGGACAAGCCTTTCAACATAATAATGAGGCAGATGATTATGATGTGTGCGCACACACGGACAAGCCTTTCAACATAATAATGAGGCAGATGATTATGATGTGTGCGCACACACGGACAAGCCTTTCAACATAATAATGAGGCAGATGATTATGATGTGTGCGCACACACGGACAAGCCTTTCAACATAATAATGAGGCAGATGATTATGATGTGTGCGCACACACGGACAAGCCTTTCAACATAATAATGAGGCAGATGATTATGATGTGTGCGCACACACGGACAAGCCTTTCAACATAATAATGAGGCAGATGATTATGATGTGTGCGCACACACGGACAAGCCTTTCAACATAATAATGAGGCAGATGATTATGATGTGTGCGCACACACGGACAAGCCTTTCAACATAATAATGAGGCAGATGATTATGATGTGTGCGCACACACGGACAAGCCTTTCAACATAATAATGAGGCAGATGATTATGATGTGTGCGCACACACGGACAAGCCTTTCAACATAATAATGAGGCAGATGATTATGATGTGTGCGCACACACGGACAAGCCTTTCAACATAATAATGAGGCAGATGATTATGATGTGTGCGCACACACGGACAAGCCTTTCAACATAATAATGAGGCAGATGATTATGATGTGTGCGCACACACGGACAAGCCTTTCAACATAATAATGAGGCAGATGATTATGATGTGTGCGCACACACGGACAAGCCTTTCAACATAATAATGAGGCAGATGATTATGATGTGTGCGCACACACGGACAAGCCTTTCAACATAATAATGAGGCAGATGATTATGATGTGTGCGCACACACGGACAAGCCTTTCAACATAATAATGAGGCAGATGATTATGATGTGTGCGCACACACGGACAAGCCTTTCAACATAATAATGAGGCAGATGATTATGATGTGTGCGCACACACGGACAAGCCTTTCAACATAATAATGAGGCAGATGATTATGATGTGTGCGCACACACGGACAAGCCTTTCAACATAATAATGAGGCAGATGATTATGATGTGTGCGCACACACGGACAAGCCTTTCAACATAATAATGAGGCAGATGATTATGATGTGTGCGCACACACGGACAAGCCTTTCAACATAATAATGAGGCAGATGATTATGATGTGTGCGCACACACGGACAAGCCTTTCAACATAATAATGAGGCAGATGATTATGATGTGTGCGCACACACGGACAAGCCTTTCAACATAATAATGAGGCAGATGATTATGATGTGTGCGCACACACGGACAAGCCTTTCAACATAATAATGAGGCAGATGATTATGATGTGTGCGCACACACGGACAAGCCTTTCAACATAATAATGAGGCAGATGATTATGATGTGTGCGCACACACGGACAAGCCTTTCAACATAATAATGAGGCAGATGATTATGATGTGTGCGCACACACGGACAAGCCTTTCAACATAATAATGAGGCAGATGATTATGATGTGTGCGCACACACGGACAAGCCTTTCAACATAATAATGAGGCAGATGATTATGATGTGTGCGCACACACGGACAAGCCTTTCAACATAATAATGAGGCAGATGATTATGATGTGTGCGCACACACGGACAAGCCTTTCAACATAATAATGAGGCAGATGATTATGATGTGTGCGCACACACGGACAAGCCTTTCAACATAATAATGAGGCAGATGATTATGATGTGTGCGCACACACGGACAAGCCTTTCAACATAATAATGAGGCAGATGATTATGATGTGTGCGCACACACGGACAAGCCTTTCAACATAATAATGAGGCAGATGATTATGATGTGTGCGCACACACGGACAAGCCTTTCAACATAATAATGAGGCAGATGATTATGATGTGTGCGCACACACGGACAAGCCTTTCAACATAATAATGAGGCAGATGATTATGATGTGTGCGCACACACGGACAAGCCTTTCAACATAATAATGAGGCAGATGATTATGATGTGTGCGCACACACGGACAAGCCTTTCAACATAATAATGAGGCAGATGATTATGATGTGTGCGCACACACGGACAAGCCTTTCAACATAATAATGAGGCAGATGATTATGATGTGTGCGCACACACGGACAAGCCTTTCAACATAATAATGAGGCAGATGATTATGATGTGTGCGCACACACGGACAAGCCTTTCAACATAATAATGAGGCAGATGATTATGATGTGTGCGCACACACGGACAAGCCTTTCAACATAATAATGAGGCAGATGATTATGATGTGTGCGCACACACGGACAAGCCTTTCAACATAATAATGAGGCAGATGATTATGATGTGTGCGCACACACGGACAAGCCTTTCAACATAATAATGAGGCAGATGATTATGATGTGTGCGCACACACGGACAAGCCTTTCAACATAATAATGAGGCAGATGATTATGATGTGTGCGCACACACGGACAAGCCTTTCAACATAATAATGAGGCAGATGATTATGATGTGTGCGCACACACGGACAAGCCTTTCAACATAATAATGAGGCAGATGATTATGATGTGTGCGCACACACGGACAAGCCTTTCAACATAATAATGAGGCAGATGATTATGATGTGTGCGCACACACGGACAAGCCTTTCAACATAATAATGAGGCAGATGATTATGATGTGTGCGCACACACGGACAAGCCTTTCAACATAATAATGAGGCAGATGATTATGATGTGTGCGCACACACGGACAAGCCTTTCAACATAATAATGAGGCAGATGATTATGATGTGTGCGCACACACGGACAAGCCTTTCAACATAATAATGAGGCAGATGATTATGATGTGTGCGCACACACGGACAAGCCTTTCAACATAATAATGAGGCAGATGATTATGATGTGTGCGCACACACGGACAAGCCTTTCAACATAATAATGAGGCAGATGATTATGATGTGTGCGCACACACGGACAAGCCTTTCAACATAATAATGAGGCAGATGATTATGATGTGTGCGCACACACGGACAAGCCTTTCAACATAATAATGAGGCAGATGATTATGATGTGTGCGCACACACGGACAAGCCTTTCAACATAATAATGAGGCAGATGATTATGATGTGTGCGCACACACGGACAAGCCTTTCAACATAATAATGAGGCAGATGATTATGATGTGTGCGCACACACGGACAAGCCTTTCAACATAATAATGAGGCAGATGATTATGATGTGTGCGCACACACGGACAAGCCTTTCAACATAATAATGAGGCAGATGATTATGATGTGTGCGCACACACGGACAAGCCTTTCAACATAATAATGAGGCAGATGATTATGATGTGTGCGCACACACGGACAAGCCTTTCAACATAATAATGAGGCAGATGATTATGATGTGTGCGCACACACGGACAAGCCTTTCAACATAATAATGAGGCAGATGATTATGATGTGTGCGCACACACGGACAAGCCTTTCAACATAATAATGAGGCAGATGATTATGATGTGTGCGCACACACGGACAAGCCTTTCAACATAATAATGAGGCAGATGATTATGATGTGTGCGCACACACGGACAAGCCTTTCAACATAATAATGAGGCAGATGATTATGATGTGTGCGCACACACGGACAAGCCTTTCAACATAATAATGAGGCAGATGATTATGATGTGTGCGCACACACGGACAAGCCTTTCAACATAATAATGAGGCAGATGATTATGATGTGTGCGCACACACGGACAAGCCTTTCAACATAATAATGAGGCAGATGATTATGATGTGTGCGCACACACGGACAAGCCTTTCAACATAATAATGAGGCAGATGATTATGATGTGTGCGCACACACGGACAAGCCTTTCAACATAATAATGAGGCAGATGATTATGATGTGTGCGCACACACGGACAAGCCTTTCAACATAATAATGAGGCAGATGATTATGATGTGTGCGCACACACGGACAAGCCTTTCAACATAATAATGAGGCAGATGATTATGATGTGTGCGCACACACGGACAAGCCTTTCAACATAATAATGAGGCAGATGATTNAAACCTAAACGCAAAGTGTGACGGAATTTCTGACAGACAAACAGACAGACGGACAGTGCGATCACTATATGCCCACCTTCGGGGGCATAAAAAGCAAAAAATGTCATCCCTGATTAGCCTATGCGAACTAATGCGGACTGTGCAGGCTAATCTGGGAGCCCAGTTTTCCCAGACTCAAATAATGATACACCCAATCTCACCTTCTTCTATGGATGGAGTATCTGTGCTGACTGATCAGACAGTGACATATGACGGCTACAGCGTGCAGTACCGGCGGCTTGCAGTGTTCGTTCCCAACCAGGGCAACTATCTGGCTGACGTGTGTGTGCGAGTCCAGCGCTGACAGACATGCCTCCCTGACCTCTGCCATCCATCCCTCACCACTCTACAGGAACATAAATATTTAGTCACAATCATTTGAGCCTTGTCCTGCGAAATCAGGACTTAATGCATGTGCATAAAGTGTGGTCCCAGATAAGCCTGTGCAGACTGCACAGACTAATCTTGGACGACGCTTTTCACTCATGCATTACATCCTGTTTACCCATAATAAGGCTCATATATTACTAAAGTTGTGCCTGATAGATGAAAACTTCTGGGCAATAATTTATTGTTCAAACAAAAAATCAGCAAACCAATAAACTCTGCCCATCTCTGACTACAGCAGAGGAGGACACAACTGAAACTCACATCTTCTGTCTCCATGTCCTCTTCCTCATCAGAATCATCATCATCGTCATCATCATCATCGCGGGCTGCCGGCAACGACGGCAGCAACCACTGTATCACTTGCAGGTACCCACACACTGCAGGGTGGGGAAGATCATCTGAAACATGGCTAAATACAATGAAGAGTCTGGAGCAATGTAGAGTATGTAGACAACACTAAGGCTCCCAATGAAGAGTTTGGAGCAATGTAGAGTATGTAGACAACACTTAGGCTCAAAATGAAGAGTCTGGAGCAATGTAGAGTATGAAAACAACACTAAGGCTCCCAATGAAGAGTCTGGAGCAATGTAGAGTATGTAGACAACACTAAGGCTCCCATGAAGAGTCTTGAGCAATGTAGAGTATGTAGACAACACTTAGGCTCCCAATGAAGAGTCTGGAGCAATGTAGAGTATGTAGACAACACTTAGGCTCCCAATGAAGAGTCTGGAGCAATGTAGAGTATGTAGACAACACGTAGGCTCCCAATGAAGAGTCTGGAGCAATGTAGAGTATGTAGACAACACTTAGGCTCCCATGAAAAGTCTGCAGCAATGTAGAGTATGTAGACAACACTTAGGCTCCCATGAAGAGTCTGGAGAAATGTAGAGTATGTAGACAACACTTAGGCTCCCATGAATAGTCTGGAGCAATGTAGAGTATGTAGAATACACTTAGGCTCCCATGAAGAGTCTGGAGCCATGTAGAGTATGTAGACAACACTTAGACTCCCAATATGAAGAGTCTGGAGCAATGTAGAGTATGTAGTCAACACTTAGGCTCCCAATGTGAAGAGTCTGGAGCAATGTAGAGTATGTAGACAACACTTAGGCTCCCAATATAAAGAGTCTGGAGCAATGTAGAGTATGAAGACAACACTTAGGCTGCCAATATGAAGAGTCAGGAGCAATGTAGAGTATATTGACAACACTTAGGCTCCCAATGTGTAGAGTCTGGAGCAATGTAGAGTATGTAGACAACACTTAGGCTCCCAATGTGAAGAGTCTGGAGCAAGTAGAGTATGTAGACAACACTTAGTCTTGAGCAATGCAGAGTAGGTAGACAACACTAAGTCTGGAGCAATGTAGAGTATGTAGACAACACTTCGTCTGGATCAATGTAGAGTATGTAGACAACATTTAGTCTGGAGCAATGTAGAGTATGTAGACAACACTTAGTCTGGGGCAATGTAGAGTATGTAGACAACACTTAGTCTGGAGCAATGTAGAGTATGTAGACAATATTTAGTCTGGAGCAATGTAGAGTATGTAGACAACACTTAGTCTGGAGCAATGTATAGTATGTAGACAACACTTAGTCTGGAG
>VMBQ01017022.1:0-10241 GCA_007657795.1 Dreissena rostriformis | reverse complement strand
ACAGAGTCACAAATCAAGGGTGTTGAAGGCAAATGACAATACAATATAAAACTGCTCTACTGTTTTAATATCCTCATTTATAACCCGTCTCATTCAACAGAATATTGAAATAAATAAAATAGCGACACGTAACGTTTGATGCATTTTAAATGGACTGCTTAAATAATCCTAGCACAACTTTTCACACACGATGACGGTCCGATTGTCTTAATTGGTCGCATGTTCAGCTCATTAAAGACATTGTGTCATTTAATATACATTGTGTAATGCCTACATCAGTTTAAGTTTTAAGTCGGAGTCGAACCATGTTTAGTCATGCCAATTAGCTATTACGCCTAAACACAATATTTCACGCCTCAGTGAAGGCGCTTTTGTTTAAACGACGGGATGGCGATAAAGCCTAAAACAACAATATTTCACGCCTCGGTGATTACGCTTTTGTTTATACGGCGGGTGGGCGAATAAGCCCCCATGTTGGGAAGCATCCCGATTAACGAGACATAATTACAGCTAAAGACACAGATCGGTGTCGCGAAATCAACGTCCGGATCCGGAACGCAAGATTCCCGACTTAACGGGGCAAAATACTGCATAATAAATCCGTTCCCCTTGACTTTCGTCCGCCTCGCGAGATTTCCGGACTATCAAGATCCGGATAAACGCGGGGTCACTGTATTTATATTAATGCAAATGTGGAAAGTGAAAGTAAAAGCACAACAATGATAATATTTAACAAAATAGATTCATTAAACTGATTTTACAATTCTCTTAATTAAGTGTTGCTTACAGTCCTTATCATATAAGAAAAACAATTATACTAAAGTAAAACTTATCAATGCTCCCCAATAATGCGCTAAGTTAATATATGGGTTTATTTTAAGAATAAGTTCCAGAAAAAGGCAATATATGTGCAAATCAATGAGCCAGAAAAATTAGTTATATCTACATTGAGAAAAAATGTAAAGGAAAAACCTGACAGGACACTGTGATCAGTTTCACCATATAGGGATCATGATCAAGTTTCAGAGACATTTGTGTAGAGTATAACTTCTTTTTAAAAAAACATTATGCACAAATTATACANTCAGATTAATTGAGTGTCTGTATTATTGGCTGATGTTTTAAGCAATTATATTTGTTCATATTATTTATTATAAATATATATGTATATTTAACATGTACAATTTAAAAAAACCTGCACTTTCGGACCAGCATAACTTTTCTTTTGGGAAGCAGTACTGTGTAGCAAGCATACAAGAGCCGGGAATCAGTACTGAGATGTAAGCTGGGAAGCAGTAATGAGTAGTAAGCATGAAAGAGACACATTGGAAAACCATGAAAATTTCGGGAATCAGTACTGAGTAGTAAGCATGAAAGAGCAGAGAATCAGTACTGAGTAGTAAGCATGAACGAACGACACTGGAAAACCATGAGAATATCGGGAATCAGTACCGAGTAGTAAGAATGAAAGAGCCACTATGGAAAACCATGAGAATATCGGGAATCAGTACTGAGTAGTAAGCTTGAAAGAGCCGGAAATCAGAACTGAGTAGTAAACATGGAAGAGCCAGGAAATAGTACTGAGAAGTGAGCAGGGAATCAGTACTGAGTAGTAAGCAGGGAATCAGTACTGAGTACTAAGCTTGAAAGAGCCGGGAATCAGTACTGAGTAGTAAGCATGAAAGAGCTGGGAATCAGTACTGAGTAATAAGCAGGAAAGAGCCGGGAATCAGTACTGAGTAGTTAGCAGGGAATCAGTACTGAGAAGTAAGCAGAGAATCAGTACTGATCGAGTACTGAGCATGAAATAACCACAATGGAAAGCCATGAGAATATCGGGAAGCAGTACTGAGTAGTAAGCATGAAAGAGTCGGGAATCAGTACTGAGTAGTAAGCAGGAAAGAGCCACAATGGAAAACAATGAGAATATTGGTATGACATGGTTGAAGACAAGATCATCAAGGGGTAAATTGGGTAAACATGTTACTTCTAGAATGCTCTTTTTTTCATTTTTCATTTGACGTAGCGATCTAGTTTTTGGACCTAGTTTTGTAATAGACATGTTTTTTATTTAGATCAATGTTCTGACAAAGTTTCGTGAATATTTGAAATAAATAAAATCTCTAGTGTGTTAACAGTGTAATTTTTGATAACGGACAATGTATGTTTAACAATGGGAATAAATGTCATCACAAAATCACTACGTAAACACATCCTGCTAATGTTAGCTAAGAAAAAAACAAGCTGTATTAGAATTGACAGAGCACTGTGAACAGGGTTTGTATTCAACAAGTTTGTAAATAGGATGGGGTCCTTTGTGTTGCAGGGCGTTTGACTGAAACTGGTTAATGGAATCTATTTTTTTTATGCTTACATTAACTATAAACTTGACTATAAAAGTGTTTTACCATAATAATACAATAATGTACACATTGAATCTTCTGAAAACAAAGTTGTTGACCGGACTGGGGTTTTCATTTGATAAAAGCAAAATACTTTTTCTAGTGCATACTCATAATGAGGGTATTGTTCTAGTCTGTATATGCTTCCGACATCACTTAGTTAGGATTGAACACTTCTCACTATCAACAGACCAGCTGTCAATAATCTTCCTTGTTAAGAAGAACACTAATGGTTTTCAAGCAGCGGTTTAAGTGTGCTGGCATGACTAATTATTCAAATCTTTCTTTTGCAGTATGTAGAGAGTATGTGTGTATGTAGAGAGTGAATATTAAATTCTTACAATGGTAATGTTATCATAGCAAATTCAACTAAAAGCTTCTATATATTTGACAAGTTCAGTGTTTTAAACTTCAAATTGGCATTGATAAGTCAATGTTAACGTCATACTTCATGTGCGTTATGGTTGTATAAATTACTCATGGCGTGCCTTTGAATGTACTCGATTTTATCAAATTATATATGTTGATAAAAAAAGTATGGATATGCATAATCAACATAGTTTCGAATGCAATACAAATAATTGTACACACAACTGTATAGAAAAAATAACACATCGCTGATTAGCAAAATCAACAATGCAATCATAGAATAAATTGGTTTATTGAACAACAAAAAATTGAAACTATATACAATCACTTGTCTCTATTTAGTCCGTCTTAGGAAATAGCAACCCGAAGCGGATATACCTGTAATTATTGATGATTAGTATTAAGTGCATCCAAATACTAACAATGACTAAGATACTTTGACGAAAACCAACATACAGTTGTAAATCTAAACTAGAAGAAAATGATTCATTTAAAGAGTTCTTAAAATTCTAGATTATCATGTATCATTGCGGCTGTAGTGTATACATAGACGTGTCCATTATAAATGCCGATCTCTGATGAATATTTCTAACCACGATGTATACCGTGGTGCAACTAACTATAAAGTAATGCAATATATGGTCCGTAGTTTCCGCACTATGACGTTGGATTTTCTTTCCTTGTCTTCGTAGATATCCTTTCTATGTTTCAAGTGATACGTTCTAGAAATATGTTATTGTAATATGCGGTGTTTACCGCAACATGAGATCGCACTGTGATCATTTCAGTGTCATGTAAAGTATTTACACGATATGCACATTGCGAACATTCAAAGTCTGTTAACAGTGTATTATCAGTCAGCGGCCACAACGACCATAAACGTACTGCGACTCCTCATCCTGTTCCGGAGGATCCACTCTCTCATATCGACTTGGTTCTGTCCTGCAGTTCAAATATAAGTTAAAAGCTTATGTTTTGGAATAAATCATCACCGTCTTCGTCGTCGTCGTCGTCGTCGTCATGCTTATCATGATCATCATCATTAAAAGAAGCAGATACAGCAGCAGAATCAGCGACAGAACAGTAAGAAATTATACAACGCCTTATAGTTTGCAAGAAGAAAACAATACAATATACGTTTGAGCTACAATAACGTACCCGTGTATCCAATTGAATGAATATCTTGTTAACGAGATGGTATCAACTATATGCATGACTTCTTTCCAATAGATGCTGTTTTGATAAATCAAGACTGACGCTTTCAAGTTATCAAACAGAATAACATGATTACATGAACACTATACGCTTTAAAAGGTAATTATCTGCTTGTATGATTGATATTTGTTGCGATTTTGTGCCAATTAAATCAGCAGTTTTAGATATGACATACATTACCTGTTAAAGCTATCTCATATGAAGAACGGAATAATGAAATTCCAATTGCATACTCAGGTGAGGTATTCTTGTTATTATCCGCTAGTGATGTACTTAATGAATTGGCTTAAAGAGTACAGCACAAAACAAACAATACAACACCAACATACAAATGATGATAGCTGGAGGCACTGCCAAGAGATGATCAATTCAAAGTATGAAGCATTCACATCGATTGAGACGCATGCCGAATCCCAAAATAAGCCAAGATTTTATAACTGCCAAATACAACTCTTAAGAAAGTAAAAAGTCGCAAATGCACTTACACAGGCTGCGCCTCGTTTGTAGCGCCATCTGAAAGCAATAATTATTATAATGCGTTAACCTTCAGCAATAATTAGTATAATGAGTTAACATTCAAATGTACACAAAGCAAAACTTCAACAGCTCCTTCAGGAGAGAAAACGTTGTATAGCATGTGGTATTTTTAGGCAATACAAAAGGCTGATTTTCTTTGCATACACAAAACAATAAATTAATACCGGGTTAATGTGCAGCAAACTATGAACGATGAATTATGTTTTAAAAAAACGTCTGGTTTATGAACACTCTTGAACAATCGATCTTGCAATGAATCAAAGTTTGAATAGTAATGCTGATTTTGTTGATGTCGAGGAACGCACTTGTTGATGTATTTCATGGAAAACGGCAAACTTACGATACATATAGTTCGTATTCAGAATACTATTCCCCTCGCTGTTTAATAACTTTGTATGAAAATTCCAAACCGCAAGTTATGACCGAAATATCAAACACATACCCGCCCGAAAATGCTTAATAATATAAAAATGCCGTTCCAACACAAACATAAACACGTTCATGTTACAAAATGCAATAAACTGAGCTGATAAGGTTTGGTCGTACCGTCTGTGGAAGGTATCTCTGAGACTAGCTGTGGATCAATCTCACTATAAATCTCGCTCTGAAAATCCAAATTTTCTGTTGCCAATGAAGAAGATGGAACAATAGCGTCGCAATCAATATCCAACAAATCTACGAGCACGGAAGGAGGCTGAACGATAGCGTCGTTGTTGTCAGAGGCTGCATGAAGATACAACGGAAATCCGACGTCTATTAAAAAGAAATGCAAATATGTGTGGAAAATATATAATTTTACAAGTTGAAATATATTTAATATTAAGTATTTCTGTGTTACTTACACTATTACAAAACATATATATATACAAATGAAGCACTAAAAAAAGTCTGGCAGTTTCTATGAGCTGATAATACTGAGAGTTGAAATGAATATAATGACATTGTACTTTTTTATATTAGAAAGTTACATATTTTGAAATTTGTAATTTGAATGTTATCTTCTACTTAAGAATGCAAACCAATGAATTGTATACCTATTGCCTCCGTTCGTCTAAAATGTCGGTGAACAGATGCTATAACGAATATAATAACTAAAATGAGCACTGCACTTGATCCTGCTGATATGAGTGGAATAAGTGACACGCTGGTGGTTGGTTCTGTAGGAGGCGATGCTTTAAAGAAAACAAATACGGAACGCTTAAATGCATCTGGCGTATTGATCTGTGTTGTTTTACGTTAGTAAATTTGTTTTCTTGAATGGATTATAAACATATGTTTTAACGTCATACTTCTACACGTTGTTGATTAAGATAACGAAGAACAAATTACCAAAAACATAACGCGTATATTTGTCTAACTTATACACACCCAGAAAAAGTGTATCATTGAATATGTTTGTGCCGATACAAGTAAGCAACGCTAGGTCGGCTTTTACACTTATCAAATATGCTTATGTTCAATCACAACACTATATTTATCACATAAGTATGTTGAACTGCAAACATCATACTTACATAGACGCTTCAAAAGGAAAACCTCCGTATGAGACTTTCCTATTCCATTCCCCACTTTTAGAATGTAAATCCCATAATCTGACTCCGTTATATTGGCCACCGTTAGGTTGCTCATTTCTCTATAAGTATCTATACGAACACGGGGACTGTTGGCGATTTCAGTGCATATATTGTTGTCACTACATTTGCTCCACGTAAAATCAGCACTGGTCGGAAGTGGATTTGCCAATGCTGAAAACGAAAATGTCACTTCTCCACCAACATAAATATTTGCTTCGTTTCCATTGTTTGAAAAATCTTGAATAGTTATTTTTCTGCCAACTGGAACTGAAAAAGTAAAACAGAGTTAATGACCTGTAACATGAACTGAATAGTAATATTGAACTTTTCATGATTCGAATTAATGCACGCCTCATACTAATTTTGAAATGAACAATTGTATTTGACTACGTTGACTCGATTTGAAATTGGTATGGCTGAAGTAAAATTGTATTAAACACATGGTTAATGCGGTGTTCTAAACTTTATCTTAAAGAACGCTCAGTGCATCTTTTTGGAGGTATTTATATAAAACATTTAGGAGATACTCACATAATATATTCAGATAAAGGCTATGTACACTTTGCCCGTGTATGTTGGAAGCAACACAGGTATATTTGCCCGACATTCTGCGGTTAACGTTGGTTAACGTTTGGTTAATTTGACTTCTAATGCTGCTCTCTGACTGAACATTAGTTTCTCCAAACGCTAATGTATCGTCCTTACTAAGACTTATTTCCGGTAAAGGATTACCTTCAGCTATACAGGTCAACATCGCAGTAGTGTTTTCTATTAATGTTACATTGGACACTCCTTCAAATGCGTCTACTTGAAATGTTGTTATTTTTGCGGGTTCTGAAACAAATTGTTTAGTTATTCATGTGTATTCTCTGTCTTTTTTTTATTTTACTGGTAATGTGCGGAATGATATGAAGCAAAATATATATATATATAACTTGTTGGTATGAAATATAATATTTCAGTCAGTTTGCATGTATCTGTATGAACATAATCCAATTGAAACCAAATATGACGGCATACTCTATTAATGTCATGTATTTACCAGCAACTAACCTTTAGTTGTCAGAGTCGTTATGTTGCTGAACGTCATTTCCCCGTTGATGAGTGTTCCACACTGCCATTGGTCAATTCGATGCTCTTCCAGAGTCACATTTATAATACAACTAACCGCCGAATCTTTCATACAGATGCAAGCTACAGGTAAGGATGATTGTACTTGACAATCAAATGCGGGTTTTTTTATTTGCAAAACACTATTAAATCGACTATGCATTCCACCGGCAGAAGAGTTTGCCGATGTTTGTGTCTGACGAAGAAAGATTACGTTTGTCGCATAATCAGTCCATTGACATGTTATGTTGAATGTGTTTGAGGACACAATAAAACTTGTTATCCGTATTGTCCCTTTTGCTGGAAAATACCATATATTATTTGTTTGCGTTTGGTTTCAGATATTCTACCATATTAAACACATAAAAGGAACTCATAAACACGCATTAATATTAGTACTTTAAAATAAACTGTTTGTATAACATAATTTACAAAACAATTAAATAAATTATAAAAAAGATAGTTACGTCTGTTATTGTTTCTGCTAAAAGGCTAACATACGGAGGTTTAAAATATTTAAATGTAGTTTTATTTCACGTGCCAATAACACATTAATATGTTTGTGTAAACCGCCACTTCAAATACGATTCTTAATTGGCTGAATTTAATTTGGTAATAAATATTGAAAACCATATGAAAGATATTGGGGTTTCAATATATAATTAAATTCAATTTTGTAATAAATAGTGCACGTATGTCGTTTTTCGCAACGTATTTTAGTAAAAAGATTGGTTTGAAGGCTATCATTGCGACGAAAACACTTTTGAATGGTGATATATCCAATACAGATTAATTGCTTTTATAACATGAGAATATGCCCTAAATAGCGTTACATGAATGATACCACAAAGACAGGTGTTAACTCTCTTTTTGTTAGTAGGCAAAGGCTAATAACACCACAAACGCTTTTTTCCGTATGTTTTAAACATTAGTTTTGTAAACAAGGTAACTCTTGATTCAAAAAAATTAACTCTTACTTGATAATACCAAAGAAAGAATAATCCAATAAATGGTTAGATGATTATCCATTTTTCAATCACAAAATGGTCTTGTTGGATGTTATTTCAAACACACTGTGAATACCAATTGTGCAAGACGCCTATTATGTCGTTGTTAGAACAGGATTGAACAATATATTTCTACTTTCGAAGTACTTAAGCACTTAACTATTTAAGTTTATGATTGTTTTTCGTCCTTTTTCATGCTCACGAGTACTATTGCAAACTCCGGTTATCACTCAACAATTCAGTTATTTAACGACTGGTATTTAAACCATGAAGTGTACAGTCGTACATTCATTATATTGTGTATAATGGCTCATTACATGACGATGGACTCATAGAAGTGTACTGGTTATGTCCGTTTTGGACGTATGGCAGTTTTGTGCATGATAACACTTGGACACTGATGACACGAAGAAACCAACAAGATTGTAGATTTATTCGGTTAATGAGGAACAATATGGGTTAAGCGCCTCACTTATTACGGACTCCATCGACACAACACAATTAATACATGTAAAGTATTGTTATTTCTTTCCGCAACTGGTTTACATTAGAAGCGTATGCACATAGCTCAATAGCGTATAACTGCTATAAGGTTGACTATGCTTTCACTCAGTTAAGGAAGTCGTTACAACTTTTCCTTTCTTTGTTCCACTTACAAGTACATGTAAGTGGAGCATCCGATCCGCACCACTGTTTAGCCAACAATGGTTTTAATCCAAACGTTAAATTGTGCCTCTACATCTAAATGAATTCGATATAAATATTCATTACAAATAAACAGTGGGGTATGAGATCTCGTTCCCAAAATTAAGAAGCATTAAGTATAAACTTTCAAAACGCATTTGTCGGGATTAATCTTTACCAAAACCATTGGCATTCAGTTGTTCTGGTTAGTGGTTTCGTTGGGGGATTATTACTGAGATTTAGATTACTGCATATGCGTAAGATAAAACGATTGAGTGAACGACTTTTGCGGGTTTTTTTCTTATGTAAACGAGCGTGCACAAGTGTTTGTGTGTGTATGTGTTTGGTGTTGTGTTTTTTTTTAATAATATTGTACTGCATTGAAATATATTACTTCCAGCGAAATATAATACAACTAGTCCAACTATATATGTTCGTCGATATTAATGGCATACATCAATGGTGGCAAGAACGTGTACTAAAAGCTGTTAAAATCTCCGAAATTATTCCAGACACTATCACACAAAACAAATTTGGATTTGTATCACGTTTCGCAATACCCAGCGTATTTTTAGCCTAAAGTTATATGCAACTTAATGTATTATTCAATCTTTATTTTGGTACTTATCATTCAAACCCTTGTAAATGTACTTCGAATTGTTATTAACATTAAAGGTTGTGTAGGACAATAATATGGCAATACATACAATCTGAAAAGCCAAAACTGTTTCGATTTGGCGAATTTCCTTTATACTTTAAGATTCTCAATACATGTAAAGGATCTTATAAAACCATGATAATAAAAAGTATTTAAATGATATAATTATTGTATGTTTACTAATTGATTGAGGCGTTTGAGTTAAGTGTTATAAAAAGCAATATCATGATATAAGGGAAATGTGCTCACAACAACGATGTGGTTTCTTTCTGTTCCTATTTTGTCATTTTAAGAATCATAGTACATAAGTACATAAAGCAGTTGAAAGAAACACCCATTATAGTTATAAAAGGATGTTCTCTCTGTCACGTTTCATATTGACTTACGTCAAGACTTCATAATACCGTCAAATATCCAAAATCTTGGCTTCCCACGATCGCACCTGGGGCGCTTTGGTAATGGTAAGTTGGTGTAACGTTCATACTTGACCTGTTTCCTTTGAATTTTACTTCTACATGTACTGCACGTTGACACTTGGGATAGGTTTCTGCACAAGGCGTGTCATCTCCACATGTTTAAAAAGCTAGTAAAATATTGTTAATTTTTTAATTAATGATTGAATTTTAGTCCAGACCATCGGTATTATGCCAACATGTTTGCTTGGTTAAAACTTGACATTCAAGAC
>VMBQ01017021.1:0-10468 GCA_007657795.1 Dreissena rostriformis | reverse complement strand
TGCTCCAGCAGCTGGAGTTTCACTTCTTTATATTGATATATGCATTTCTACTGTCTGCATACATATAGAGGATATTTGTCTATTTCAGTGTAACATCGTTTGTTATTTCACGAGTGATCATAGAACATATATTTTCACGAGTGAACTGATTAGCACTGAATTTCTACATTAACATAAACTTACATTTTATATTACACTAAAACATATAGGACATTATTTACATAGTAAAAATTGCCGTCTTCTTAAAATTGCATGACAGGTTTAGGCACATTGTCTAACCAAGTCTCAACTTGAGAACAGCATAATAAAATGATCTATTTTTGATAAGTTTGGAAACTCAGAATTGCATACAATTGCATTCGAGAGTAAACTATCTCTTAAGTCATTATATATTTGACATTCAAATATAACATGAAGCTAATTTTCTTCATTTTGACATAAATGGGCATGTTCTATTTTCTTCTATAAGCCCTTCATAACGCCAGTTTCAATACGAATGGGTGCAACACCAAGTCTAAATTTACTAAAAGCAGAACGATGAGATAATGGTAAAGTAAGAGTACAATAATCTTCTACATTATAACTAGACTTTAACAATTTATATAACCTAAATTTATTGCGTCGTCGGCAAGATGGACCTAACTCGAATCGTTATTAATTCGTCGAAGTCAGCTATTGATGTAACATTCATGTGCAATTGCTTCTATATTAACAGCACATGATCTTGGTACAGGAATTTCTAAATTGCAGTACATGTTCATATCATTTTCTATAAAATAAGAAGTAACATAGTATATCAAATTTTTACATGAGCGGCTTGATTTACCGTGTGACCATAGAGCCACTCTTTTGTTGAACCGCGACCCTTGCATACATGCCAATCTTGACCAAAACAATGAGACACTTTTCCATTGTCGGACTATTGGTGGCTTCCATGTGTAAATGATACAACCGACTAACCACTACTCTCTTTGATCTGTTTTTGTTTTCATAAGGATATCCGTCATGCAAAAATGCGATAATATCTATGTTAAATCAATCAATATCAGCGATATGAGAATATATTCTTATTTCATATAAGACGTATATTCAAAATTTAACTGACTCCTGCTGTTAAAATAACAAATTTAATGTTACCTCCTGCTCACGGTTTTAGGGAAGAATTTGTCAAATATAATGCAAACAGACACGTTTTGAATAATTTACACCTTTCTATTTACAATATGAAAATTCGAAACTTAACCCAGTTTAATTTATTAAATTAAAAACACGTGGAGCGCTTTAATAAAAATACAGTTTCGTATTCATTTAACATAAACGTGACTTTTAAAGTTTTCAATTCACCGAATAACTACTTAGGAAGATGAAGTGTTTTGGAATCTCACCGTAGAGCGAACAAGTGCCTACTTAGACACCGGTTCTCTTTAAATTGTCAATTTCGATTAGCCCATATTGAAGTTTCGATGACCAGTCGAACATGCATTTATTACAAAATGTTTAAATGCCCTAAGGCTTTTGTTCCCAAGACATTGCAGCATTCAGTATGTATTCGTATGTGAAGTATTTACNTTTAACGCTATACTGGTCAGGGGAACAATTTTGCAAAACCGAAGTTGCGCGAACTTAATAACCCTTTTGTTGTATGTGTTATGATTTTTAAATAAAAACACTGGGTTCCTACAATTCTTTCTGTAACACAATAGGAACATGCATTTCGTTATCTAGGTGTAATTGAAGCGCGTCTTTATTAAACGTTGAGACATTTTATACAATAAATTTGTAACAAAATCATCAAGTATCTATGTGTATATTCAAGTACAATCCATATCAATAGGGTGATTGTATCTTGGTGGTTTTGGTTCGCCAGTGTTAGTATTTTTGGCAGCAGCTGTGGTGGTAGATGTACTGGTGTCAGCGGTGGTGCACCACGACTGCTGTATAAACAACAACACAACTACTTCTAACACTTGTACCAACCAATTAATCTGCCGTAGTTATGCTGTTAACAGAACAGAACTGTTTACAGTTGAATATGATTCAACTCAAATTTTATATTATGTCATTATTTGATTGATGACAATTGACATTTAGTCTGAATATTTTTAGCTTGACTTGAGGTGTATCTGAATTACTTAGCAGTTTGGCAGCTTTTTTGTTTGCTGAAATTGTTAAAGAATGTGTTTTTATTTGTTGATGTTACAATAGTTTTAGCAATATTTAACAGAATCAAGTAGTTCTTTGTTTACTGTTGTCGCAACATGTGGTGTTGCTATGATGTTATCAATACATATCTTAGGCGGCAACAAGGGTCATTGACAAGTCAGCTGAAGTAAAAGATTACTTTTTGTATCTATACACTGACTGGTATTAAAAATGGACATATGACACCCAGGACAATTAATTTCCGGATATTAAGCTAGGTATCGCACTTTCACACTTTGATAAGTATTTATAAGACATTATTTGAGATCTTACGGGATTATTTAGACGAACTGTCAATTTTATAAACAATATATTTTCAAATAGACAATACATCAAATGTCCACTTAATCATATATTTTTATTTATCGTTTGTTATTCCCATTTGATAATCTGCATTTTTAAACTGATACATATCACACGGTTATTCCTTATAAACACACGGTTATATAACACCAACACGGCTAGTGGGAATCAGCTTCCCTTCAAATATCATACACATTAGCAGTGTGTCCACATGTGTCGCTTCTCAACTAACATGTGTTCTTATGCGCGTTGCATGACGAAACATATGTAGAACTATTTTTATTTTGCGCCAACATATGATTGAGACTCGTCCACTAAACGTTTGCAAACATCATCATACGGCACATTGGTTGAACGTAAATATGCTCATACACACACTCTGTGCATCATTTAAATCGATTTAAAAATGCTCATACAACGTAATAAATAAATAAACAGCGTTTTCCTATCAAATTTATATGCTTGTATACGTATTGGGAAGATAACGTAGACGCAGCATGGCAAAATATGGCACATATATGGCTTATTCTTTTGGATTTTTCAACACAAAACAATTTATAATTCATAAATTATGTTTAAATACTGTAATGCAGTACGCAAACACGGTATAAACATGTATACATACCTGTGGGATTTATGTTTCAATGTTAAAAAAGAGTAATTTAGTTTGAAATATTTCGGTTGCGCACTTTTTTGTACGGTAGATCTTCTTTAATTAAAATCGATGCTTCGGTTTTATGACAACCATACTAAATATATGTTTGTCATTTTTATCTTTTCAAGCAAACTCGCCCAACTGCGCAATCTCGTCTTACTGCGCCTCCGATGCAAGATGAATCACCAAATCTTGAGCAGATTAACCAGGGGTTTTCAAACGAGCTGTACGTTATACAGGTGCAACAAACAAGAGAAAATGTTCCTTACAGAACGCCATTGTATGACCAGTTACCACCTCCATATGATCCTGCCTGGGCACCAAACAGATAGAACTTAAAGGTCAAGAGGCTTCTATAGCATACCAGAATGATTTTGTGTCGTTATGCGAAAGAAATCAAACGATTTTACTGTGATTAACAATATATACCAAAGTAAACAGATTTCATATAATGCCATTTTTTTATGTTTTGCAAAGTGTGCATTGATTCTCATGAAAACGAAATTTAATTTCAATGCTTCTCATTTCAGTTTTTGCAGGTATAATATTATATCATTGAATATATTACACAGTACAGTCAAAACATTATGTTATGTTGTTAAATGGAACATAAAATATAAAAGACACGATTGCTTTGAATCATGTTAATTTACCATTCCGCAATTATAATTTGGGTGGATGTAACATTGACAATTTACGTGTTTATTATTATATTCGACCAAATTTTTTAAACTATTAGTAAAAATCTGATTGATCTAAAGTTGGGCATGTTCATGGGTCATGGAAAACAATGTTCAAGGGTTGATAACTTAGGAATGTATCGTCGCTTGTAATGATAAAAAGTGTCGTGCACATCTACTACGCCATGGCAATGACATATTGAGGACTTTGGACAGAGTTGCTAACACACGCATACACCATATCTTACGCACTGACCAACCATCGACAGACCAACGGACCAATATACCTCCTTTCTAACTTCATTTGCTTGGCCCAATGGTTATAATCAATAATCAAACACTAGAGACTGTACTCCAATTAATTAATCAGACCTGTCATCAGAATCATCTGTTCACTCTTTAAATGACACTTTCCTCGTCTCTAACCAAGAGACTGGGTATGCTGGCTTCTTCGCTGCTGTAAGCGACTTGGTCATGTCTAAACCGTCCTCGTCTTCCTCTGGGGACATTGCGTTAATATCGTTTGGGTGACAACCAAATATCGGATGTTTCAAATTTCCACAACTATGCCCCGACATCTTGGTTGTGTACACTCTCTGTTCCGTCGTGCTGCTCTTCGTTTCCTTAAAGAGTTAGTAATTAAACACGAAAGGATTCCAGAAATAAATACTACATGAGTCGCCGAATCATAGTTTGGTAACTCGTGTATATACAAACACAAACTAAGTAATTGTAGCTATAACATGTTAACACAATTAACGAGAACATAAATAGGATCAAATTGGAAATGTTAATTCTAGCAACATCAGCATGTATACTTGTACAATATATTTGTGATTTCTAACAAATTCGTCTTAATGCACTATAACCGAAACACCATGCACTACTAAAATTAATATTAGTTATAAAAATCACAATAATAAAATAATATAATATGAATTATAATTAATTTATAAGTAAATAAATAAACAAAAGCATGATTTATTATTTACGGGAAACTAAAATAGACAAACCCTGTGTGGTTTCCTGCAATCATTTCTACGAACCACCCGACATGAGATTACAGCGACGGTTGCTAGGGTAACTATGCCGAAAACGCAACCAACCACAGTTGCGGTCCGGATCAACGAATATGTATCCAACCGACAGTCGCTATGGTCTCCGCACGAATTATGACCGTTGCATCTGATGCTACCCTCAATGCATCGACCGTTGTCGCATTTGAATGATGAACTCTGGCATTCGTTATCATCTGCGAAACAAATTAATACATAACAAAATACAGTTAGGGCTCTCGTTTTTACAGTAGTGGTCTACTTCGTTGTCAAAGACCTAAAACAAATATTTAGCATTATTTAGGTCACGGGAAATATGATATGATCCAATACTTTGTAGTTATTAGAATTTGTTTTTAGGAATAATTGCTGATTTAGCGTTAGGCTAAACACAAAAATGTATTAAATTGTTACGAATTGTACTTATGCTAAAGTACATACCACTACATACATCGTGAAACCTAAACGTGACGACTAAACCATAAGAACGTAATTCATATGACAATGACTTACCGCATGTTGAGAAGGCTGTTACAATGATGCTAATACTGTTCAGGCTAACTGCCTTTGCAAGGCGCGTATACCGAACTCGCAGAAAACCGCTGCTTAAGTGAACGTCTCCAGTAGTATTGTTTCCGCAGACTTGCCCACTTACTCCTGAAATATGCATGTGCTAAAGGTATTAAGTATTTGAGGTGATTTAAGATCAACTAGTTGTACAAGTTGATATTCTAGTTATTCAGCAGATAACTGAAAACGATTTATCAGGTTCATATGATCGATAAGGATTGGTTTTACACAAAAAAGACCTTGACTCATCTTCATCAAATAACACTTCTGAACTCCGACTAATAAAATAATTTTGCATTCGGTTTAGTCCCATACGTGTTTAACAGGCTTAATTTGCTCATCACAGTTTACTAAAGTGAGGTACGCGTTAATCGAATTAAATCGCTTCCAGTACTGAAATTTATATGTCCATTGTGACAGTATTTTAATATAGCCATGCATACACGTCATGTCAATATTGGCGAGCTAAACATGTATCAAAATGAATCCTTATGGTGATATTGTTCATTTTAGGTTACCCAAGACTTTGAGGTAAGTGATTTGGAGTATGAAAGTATATGGTTAAATTAACCACCGAAATACAAGGGTATTTAACATAATTAAAGCGGAAAGTGTCGTCCCTAATGAGCCTGTAAGGACCACACAAGCTAACCTTGGGCGACTCTTTAAGCATATATATTTAGCTCCGTTTTTCCAGAGCGAGACTCAACTATAATTGCTGGTTGAGTAAAGCTTTTTGACGTTAGACCGTTATGAGTAGCTATGTTCCGGATCGTACATTTCGCTGCGAATCAGTTCCCGGGAAAGCACGTGTTAATCATTCAAGAAATAACATACCATATACATTTGATATTATGTTTTATTAACATATCATATTGCACAGTGCAAAGGTCAGAACATACTGATTTGTAAGTGTGTTAATAAGATTTAACTACTTTTATTCAATGCATCACAACACGAGTGTGATGTTCGCAAGGCCTTTACCTCGTTTTACAGCAACTATAATGTGCATTTACAGCTCGCAATTGAATCCCGATTCAATCAATTTTACTGTTTGGATAGTGTTCATGCGTTTTTATAGACAATTGATCTCTAGAAGAGAATCGCTCCCGCTGATACATCCATTGTTTCATTTTACCTTTATGTAATATAAGACGTATATTTAAAATCAATACAAACTTTACCTTGAATTTCTGTTCCATCAAATGCACCGTTAAACATTTCAATGTATCCATCGGAACAATTGAGGTTTAAGTCCTCAAAATAGATCATCATTCTCGGCCACGTGTACCATGCCTCCACCGTCAACTCACAAACATGCGACCCTTCTCCGAATTCATCCAGCGTTATCTTGATCTGATACGCGTCTTCCAGGATCATTGAGAGGATCTCGCCGCATCTTTTATCCATGTACACTGAATAAAATGAAATGTTAAATAGTGTTAAATAACGGTTGTGTTGTGCTCTGTAAATAAATGTTTTAAAATCTGATCCATGTGCAGTAAACAATGAAATCGTAAGCCTGAGTGGCTTGGTGACAACATCTTACAATGAAACACTTTGTTATTAGGCTAATACACAACAGCAGTACAAGCTTAGGTTCCATTCTGGATATTGGAGTGAAAGGTTAGCGATGAAAGTCGGTAACAATTTAAGAAATAAACAAAATAGACAAATATTTATAGAAGAAGGAATGCACTTACCTTCTTTTATGGCAATGACATTCGATAACTCCATCGCTATCCAAATCATTGTGTAATAAACGTGCATCTTTAGAATTACTATAATTATGAATGCGTATTATATCATTCAATCGGTACAACCAGTCATCGAAACATAAATAAACAACGATAGACGAATCTTTGCGCAATCCATGTTTGTTGTATGTTGCCTCATAAAGGTATAAACAGTCTTAGACAACTGCAATTCCTCGGTGTATTTGAGTCTTACTACAATATACCTTAAGAAATGCAAATAAATAAGTGAGCTTTCGACCGCGTTGAGAACTTGTTTCTCCAGAATGCCATTGCTAAGATCCAATGCTGTTTATTACACGGATCAATAATTAATCAGGTACATTGATTTCCGAAGTCAACGTGGTTTCCGTCTGGGCTGGGCTTCTAAGAAAATGTATTCTTACAACAAATACAATAATGAAAATTAACCATTTACATGCACAATGTGTGATCAGGAAAATAATGTATATATTAATACAATGTAAATCCACAAACTATTAAGCAAAACAATACAAACATACAACAAACTGACCGCCAATGTTACAATACCTTTTATTGATTCATAACCACGGCAAATCTACCATCGAACTTAATGGCCTGTCTATGACAAGATGAGAATGAATGCAAACCCTCATAAATTATGCATAGTAAGTTATTACAAAACAATATTATATCATTTTATTAACTAACACTACCTTCTATTTACCTTTTAAAACGTTATATCCCGACGTTAAAAAAAACATCAATAACAAAGTATCAATGATATATATTACAAAGTATTGCAATCCAACATTCAATTTACAGTAGATTTAAAGTTCGATGTTCTACCTAAATATTACTACCAATAATAACTAAAGTCTATTGAAATATTAACAGTAATTGGCAGTATATAATGTTGCATACTAAAAACTGTTTGTAATGAAACACTAAGTACAAAATACAATTGCGTAGCCAAAATGATTGCTGAATGTTCACAGTTTGGCAAAATGACATAATTATATGACTAATATGTAACAAGTTATATGTCATTGCAGATTTAGAACAAAGTTAACACTGTCGTTTCATTATTTAAACATCATCAGTCGATAAAGGTAGAATTATTAAGGATCGATGATGAGGAAAATCTGTGTTTTGATAACATATCGGTGAAAATACGCAATCGATAATGCAAGCTTAATACGTGTAAGCTTTTGATCAGAAATTGCCTGGGTTCCAAATTCCGGCGAGGGCATATTTGTTGATAAAGTGGTTCTTTCTTTTTATAATTATTTACAAATATTCCAAATATTATAGTTCTGTAAGTACCACATTAAATAATATGTTTACAAAATACGAACATCTAGGAACAAGCGACATTTAAACGTCCGGGACGACATTTTCCGCCAAAACTGGATTTTCGCTAAGAAGAGACATCATTTAAACGAAAAATTCCATAAAAGCGTAAATTGTCGTCCCTGATTAGCCTGTGCGGACTGCACAGGCTAATCTGGGATGACAATTTACGCACAAGCATTTTGCCCTGTTTTCTCAGAACACGACACATGTGAGAGCATTTGAGCCTCGTTCTGAGAAAATTGGTCTTAATGCATGTGCGTAAAGTATCGTCCNTTGCGTAGCCAAAATGATTGCTGAATGTTCACAGTTTGGCAAAATGACATAATTATATGACTAATATGTAACAAGTTATATGTCATTGCAGATTTAGAACAAAGTTAACACTGTCGTTTCATTATTTAAACATCATCAGTCGATAAAGGTAGAATTATTAAGGATCGATGATGAGGAAAATCTGTGTTTTGATAACATATCGGTGAAAATACGCAATCGATAATGCAAGCTTAATACGTGTAAGCTTTTGATCAGAAATTGCCTGGGTTCCAAATTCCGGCGAGGGCATATTTGTTGATAAAGTGGTTCTTTCTTTTTATAATTATTTACAAATATTCCAAATATTATAGTTCTGTAAGTACCACATTAAATAATATGTTTACAAAATACGAACATCTAGGAACAAGCGACATTTAAACGTCCGGGACGACATTTTCCGCCAAAACTGGATTTTCGCTAAGAAGAGACATCATTTAAACGAAAAATTCCATAAAAGCGTAAATTGTCGTCCCTGATTAGCCTGTGCGGACTGCACAGGCTAATCTGGGATGACAATTTACGCACAAGCATTTTGCCCTGTTTTCTCAGAACACGACACATGTGAGAGCATTTGAGCCTCGTTCTGAGAAAATTGGTCTTAATGCATGTGCGTAAAGTATCGTCCCAGATTACCCTTTGAAGTCCTCACATGCTTATCAGGGACGACACTTTCCGATTTTATGGTTATTTTTCTTAATGAAAGTCTCTTCAACAAATATTGGCCAAAAGTTTGCGGCCTTGTTTTTTGACAGAAGGTTACGGAGCTTTTGTCAGAAGTATAAAATGTAGACGGTGAGCGGTATAGTTGTGGTAATCGCCCATTCACCGTGTATACAATTATTAAAGGAAAAATCAGTTTAATTTCTCACCGTTCAATGCATTTGTGAATTCAAGCTAGAGCTTTGTCTCAACCATGTTTTAGTCACCTATGTTCAAGCGGTGATAACAAAGGAATTTGTTATCAATGATGATAAGATTAAGTTTCTTGCATACATGTATTTACCTCGTCAAAGATGGTATTTCAGATTATTTGACAGACTTCTCAGCTCAATAATCATTGTTCGCACTCTTTAAACAACACTTTCCTCGTCTCCAACCACGAGACTGGGTATGCTGGCTTCTTCGCTGCTGTAAGAGACTTGGTCATGTCGAAACCGTCCTCGTCTTCCTCTGGGGACAGTGCGTTAATATCGTTTGGGTGACAACCAAATAGTGGATGTTTCAGGTTTTCACACCTATGGTCCGACATCTTGGTTGTGTACACTTTCTGTTCCGTCGTGCTGCTCTTCGTTTCCTTAAAGTAATAGTAATTGAGCATCTATTTACGAACACATACTAAGTAACTGTAACTATAACATGTAAGCACAATTAAGGAGAACATTAATAGGATCAAATTGGAAATGTTAATTCTAGCAACATCACCATGTATTATTGAACACTTTATTTATGATTTCTAAGAAATTCTACTTCATGCACTATACCAGCAACAACAACCACTACTAAAAATAATATCACTAATAAAATAACAATGAAATAAAACAAAAATAAAAAAATAATTAATTAATAGGTAAAAAATAAACAAATGCATGATTCATTATTTACGGGAATCTATAATAGACA
>VMBQ01017020.1:0-10259 GCA_007657795.1 Dreissena rostriformis | reverse complement strand
GGCTATGACAATACCTCGGGTTTTCTTCGAAAACAGCCGAGCTAAAAATGAGAGCAGAAAACAATTTAAATCTAGGAATTTCTTTCAAAAATTAAATTTTAATGTTTAGTGTCAATCCAAAATTACAAAAACATAGTGTTCCTCAGAATCCACATAGGGGAAGGTAAAAAAAATGCACATGAAATGTACACAATTAAATTGCAGGAAAATTTGTGGAAAAACAGTGTCATAATTTAAGAAATGCAACTCCCAAACCAGATGAAATATCATCTGAATATTGCATTTAATGCAATTTTGCAAGATGAATGTTCTTTTATGCACTTGGTGTCTAGACATTACTTATATGGCTGCGCAGGCATTGAATGTCAAATATTTACTGGTAATGACTCCCTTAGTTATCTTCTGTCTTTGCAATATTAAGGAAATTTGTCTGTTAAGTCGGATAACTGACCACTGGGATTTGATATACAGTCAATCTTGTATTTAGAGACCACCAAAGGGAGTAACCAAAAATGGTCTCTTAATAAAATGGTCTTTAAATAAAACAAGGCCATTTGGGAGGAATGCAGATCTTCGATTAAAAATGCAGATGTATGATTATCTCCTTTTGACACAATGATTTCAAATTGTGTAATTAATGAATCTAAATGTAAATAAAAAGAATAAAACAATATTTTGCTTAAAATTTGTTTTATTAGTTTTTTTCCTTTTTCTAAAATTTACTAAATACAATGTAAATGGTTTGCACAGAAAATTTCGTTTTTTTTTCCGACTCCATACTCCTTCGCGTTTTTACGTGCACTTTTACTCTTAGACAATGCCAATACCCGAATTTTCTCATTTAAGGTTAACACTTTCCGTTTTGACATTTAATTTCTGCATGTAAGATTATGGAAATCTGACTCGATTATGGTACAAAGGGAAATAAATAATACATGTTGATTGAAAACTAAATAAACAGGCCTGATTGGAAAATTTGCAAACACAAACTAATTAAGCATAATTACAATTACATTTTTTTTATGATTTTACGGATTTCGACACATGTTACAGATTAATAGTTTACTTTTCACACCTCTCGAGAACACTGTGAAAATGCTGGTTGCGTCGGCGCATTGTTTCTGCAATAAAATTGGCGATCAAATTTGTTACTAAACGTCCCGGATTTTAAACTCTCTAAACCGTAGACTGTGTGTCAATACCTCACTGTATTAGTCAACACGAAAAAATGACACGCAGTCTGCATCAACACCGGTCAGAACTGGTCATCGAGACAAAAGAAAATGGCTGGTGTGAAAACGAAACAAAGGTGTTATCGTACATCTTATCGGCTTAGATAAACAGTTAACCTTGTTTTTTCCTGAACGGTCAACCACCAAGATGTACCACTTTTACCTCAAAGTGGTTGCTTAATAAAAGATTTGGACATCAAAAAGCACGAAAATCAGCGGTCACTGGTCGCGTAAGACAAAAGTCGCTTAATACGATATCAAAATAGAGTGAAAATGTTCGGGGGAAATTCAAAATGGTCGCATAAGACAAAAGTCGCTTAATTCAAGTGGTNGGGGGGGGGGGGGAATTCACGCTTAAAAGGGGAAAAAGGAGAAATTTCAATGCTTAGCAAGTAACAGTACAAAATCAAGTTTTAACACTATAATTCACCATACATAGAGAGAAAAACATTATTCTAACTCTTTCTTTTCATCAACATGTTATGTGCATGTTCAAAGTTCAACATTTCTTGGCTCTTCTGCGAATTTGTCAATTATTCTGGTGACCTCCTCTTCACCAAGTCTCTCTGTATGCAGACATAGTCTTATCAGGGACTAACGTGTAGCTTCCCCAAGCCTGCGTGGTGTGCAAGGCAGGTTGAGCAAATTAACCCTTTGCATGCTGGGAAATTTGTCGTCTGCTAAAATGTTGTCTGCTAAATTTCTAAAATTAGCATTTTCTTCGATTTTTTTTCAAAAAAATACTATCAGAATAGCAAACAGTTTGGATCCTGATGAGACGCCACGTTCTGTGGCGTCTCATCTGGATCCAACTGTTTGCAAAGGCCTTCAAAATCCGGTTCCAGCGCTCAAAGGGCTAAACAGTCTTTCAACACAGGCTGTTGACAAGGGAATCAGCTGATGAAGTTCAAATAGATAGCTGATGGCAGGAAACGAAGTTCTATATATCTGGTCCTAAAACTTACTTGCATCTGGCACTGGAACAATTACTTCATCGTCTGTGTCGTCACTTGAGCATATTTCAGACTCACACACCATTTCACTGTCGCATTCAGGCTTTTTTCGCCGACGATTCTTCCGGCACTTCCGGTTCGCTAATTTCATCCACCTGTTTTGACTCACTCTCTTGACCTGACTTCGAAGTTTCTGGCGTTTTACTGCCGGCATTTGAAGAAGACTGACTAAATTGTGCTTGTTTAAACAGAATATATAAAAAAAAAAGTTAAATTAAAACAGATTTTTTGTCAATTTTTTCCGATAGCTTTTGCTGTTGTGCGACATGGTGGAATACGAACGGTTTGGGGTAGATGTTGTAAAGCTAGTCATGATAGTGAACTACATACAGCTTGCGGTAAAGGAGTAAAGGCTAAAAGAAAGTAAACACGCGGATGCGGCAGTTCAGGAAAATTCGTAACGAAAGACGTATGTAAATGAGGTATAGATTAAAATTAAATTACACTTCCGAGAGGGGAATAAAAATATATACTCTAGAGATGGGGGAATGGGGCCGAATAACGCTGAATATTTCATAAAAAAAAAACACTCAACTCTGAAATCAAGATGTAATTTTTTCTGTTATGTAACTGTAATGTAAAGGGATAAATATTGAGTCAAAATCTATAAAATTCAATTCAATGCCACAGAGCAAATATTTAGAAATTAACCTTAAACAAAATGCAGGAAAATTGTGGCATTGCAGTCATAATAAAGTAAAAGCAACTCCCAAACCAGATGAAATATCATCTGAACACTGTTTTTTAACTCTTTCAGTGCTGGAACCGAATTTTAAAGGTCTTTGCAAACAGTTTGGATCCAGATGAGATGCCATAAAACCTGGCGTCTCATTAGGATCCAAACTGTTTGCTTTTCTGATAATATTCTTTGAAAAAAATCGAAGAAAATGCTTATTTTAGAAATTCAGCAGACAACATTTTAGCAGACGACAAATTTCCCAGCATGCAAAGGGTTAATGCAGAATTGCAAGATGAATGTGATTTGATGTACCCTTATGGGTGTCTAGACATTGCTTATATGGCTGCACAGGCATTAAATTCTCATATGCGGTCAGCAAACTCAGCATTTTAAAACAGTGTACGACTGTGTTGTCTCAAAATGAGATTTATATGGGATCAAAACTGCTTGTGTGAATTAAGTGGCTTTGATTTCAGAAAATGCCCCTGCAATAAACAATGACCCACTTCGAAGAGGTGTGGGTATATTGCTGTGCACCTGTCTGTCAGTCAGTATTTCAGACTTTCTGTCAGTCTGTTCGTAGAACTTATAATTTAACCTTTGATAAATTGGCGTGCTAGGTCTGCAGTACAAAGATCAAGGTAAAAAGGGTGTAGTGGATATGGCGTCTGTCTGGCAACTGGGAGGTCACTGGTTCGGTCCCCACTTTGGGAGTGTTCTTTTGATCTCCTGCAAAGACACCGAGTACTGGTTCTTAGTCCCAAGAAATGGACTCGAGAGTGTTTCAATAAGCTGCAGGCTTTTGATGTTATTGAGCTAAAATAAATAGGTTTAGTTTAAACCTATTTATTTTAGCTCGATTGCATCGAAAGCCGTAGGCTTATACAAACGCTCTCAAGAAAAATAAATAGGTTTAAACTAAAGGGGCCTTGTTACATGAAATTTGTCTTTGAAATGTCATTTTCAATTTCCATAAAAGAAGCCAACACAACTTGTTTTTGACAAGTCCCAGAAACCGAGATGCATTGGATCGATTTGCATAGATAATCTGATTGTGTGATGTTTGTGTACAAATACATTTTTATAAGCTTGTGGTGTTTGTTTCTGTGAATGTGAACGATACTGTTATGATGTTCTTTCAGTTTATAGCAGCGAATCCGCTATTTATACTTTTTAGGAAGTGACGTCAATGACACGTGACCACTGTAATTTAAAAAAAATATCTTCCAATAAACGTACTACGAACTGTCAGATTTACTGAATGAATGAGATGTGTTAGTAAACAATAGTAATGTTATTATACTTAGTTATTGGCAATGAGCTTTTGATGGCATTTCGTTGTGTGCAAACGACTGGGTGGGGTAACAACCTAGTAATACTACCAACTGACCAATGATAAAAAAGTGGTCATCTGAGAACCTGTCATTTTGATCATTTCTCTTGACTGACTGCTGTTCCCAGTTTTGACTGTACAAACAAATGCAGCCTGTAGAATGTTGTCCTGTCCAGTCTTTTTATCTGGCTTCTTGGACATATATGTCACTGATTATGAAGCACTTCTAAATTATTACCATTGTACAGTCCAAACATATCAACTTAACCTGGAATTTGAAAAAGACTTATTGTGTGACAAGTTGGCACGCTTGTTTAATATTAAATATAAACCAGACATTTAAAAAACTATGTACAAACAAATGGGCCCACTAGAATGTTACGTTCAGTCTTTTAGCTGGCTTTGTGGACATTCAACTTATTTAAATACCGCTATACACCAAAGCGTATTACACATTTTATAATTTGCACATAGAAATTATGGAACATTAATTATTTTGTTTTTTTGGCTCAAAACTTTTTCTTTTTAAAAATGTCTGTGTTTGAAAACACTTAATGCAAGTACAAATGAGCCCCACTCTTGGAAAACTGGGCTTAACGCATGTTTGTAAAATGTCGTCCCAGATTAGCCCGTGCAGTTTTTACACGCTAATCTAGGACACTTTCGCCTAGAGTGGATTTCCATTGAGAAGAGACTTCCTTGAAATGAAAATTTCTGTTAACCCTTTGCATGCTGGGAAATTTGTCGTCTGCTCAAATTTCGTCTGCTGAATTTCTAAAATTAGCATTTTCTTCGATTTCTTTTCAAAGAATACTATCAGAATAGCAAACAGTTTGGATCCTGATGAGACGCCATGTTTTCTGGCGTCTCATCTCGATCCAAACTGTTTTCAAAGGCCTTCAAAATCCGGTTCCAGCGCTCAAAGGGTTAATTAAAGTGGAGAGTGTCATCCCTGATCAGCCTATAGGGACTGCACGAGCTTATCAGAGACGACACTTTAGGCCCATGCATTAAGCCCCGTTTTCCGAGACTGAATCTAATTACATTATATGCTGATTGCTCTTCAGAATAGTCATGAGTTATTGAATACAAAAAACAGGCCACGAAAAAATGTTTACATTTATTATTTCAAATTTTACATTTATTATTTCAAATTTATTTGCACTCAAAGGTTGTTTAGAGTAATGCCCATTTTATTCAAGGTTATTTTTGTTATTGTTGCTTATAAGCCAATGAACGTCACTTTGGGGTTGAGATATTCAGGTTCAGTACTTTTATTTTGGCTTTATTAACGAGTAGTTGCACAATCATAATTTGTTCTTTGTTAAGAGGAAGATTTGAGGTTCAGTGTTGAAATGAAATAATAATTTTGTCTGGACTGCTTTAAAATTTATTTATGCAGAATGACTAATGTTGAAGATTCACACACTGAAAAAAAGCACTCACAAAGACATTCTAAATGTTTATGTATTTAAAGATTGATTTGAAGTGAATCACTGTGTACAAAAACTGAATATTGAAACAAAAATATAAAAGTCTTTAATAAAAAATTAAAAAACATAAAAAAATACGTGCCAAACAGCCTATACTAAGTAAATCGTTGTAGTGTTTGGGCGTTGTTAAAGGTAGGTCGGCTTAATTACCTGCTCTCGCTGATGCCAAATGCAATTGTTGTAAAATGAAGTACGTTTGAAAAATTGGCAATAAAATAAAAAAAATGGCGAAACATAGTGGTGATAATTTTTGTCATACATTTTTTCAAGAAACACAACTTTTTTTTTAACTTTCATACAATAATTTTTTACTAACGCTTCTTGTGAATTGCAACTTAAAATAATATTTGAAAACAGTCAATAAGAATGGCTTTAACTTTGATGTCAATTTTTATCATTGTGTGATACATAAATGCTAAAATTGTAAATGATTAACGATTTATGCTGCTGCAACATGGCTACCGGTATTTGCTATTAAAAAATGTGTTTAAGATTTGCGAAAAGCCTAATATTTTCCAGTAACAGAACCATTGCTCTCCTCCTAAATTACCCATGCATGTGATCCACATTGGACGCCATGTGACAATGGGGCATCTTAAAACACTGCCTGAATTTTCCAATAAAAAAGTCTGGGATCAGTAGGTTAGATCAATAATCATGTTAGAAGGTCGGAAAATATCCAATATCTAGATCACGCAGTTTTTTTCTTCTGCAGCTTTTTTCCTCTGCAGCTTTTTCCAGATGCAGTAAAAATATACCGGGTGCATTACTGGCTGTATTGCAGCAGACATCCAGCAGTCGATACTCTACTCGCACCAAATAGCTTTGCTGCTCTCTGGGAAAATGTAAACCATAACAAATTCTCTTAGGGATAAATTGTCCTCATCATGTTAAGGGAGATAAACAGGGTTGAGTGTAACAAGAGTTATCCCAGATTGTCACATTTGAGAACAGTGTATTGCTTAGCAGTTATTTGGTTAAATGTTTATGGTTGTTTGTTTGAATCAACAAAAATATATGAGGCTGGCTGTCAGCAATCTGGGATTAATGCTTGTGTGTAAAGTATTGTCCCATATTAGCCTTGAAGTCTTCACCGGCTAATTAGGAACAGCACTTTCCGCTGTTATGGCATTTTTTGTTAAAAGAAGGTCTTCTTAACAAAAATCCAGTTTAGGCGGAAAGCGTTGTTCCAGATAAGCCTGTGCAGACTGCGCATGCAAATCTGGGACGACATTTAACACACATGCATTAAGACCTGTTTTCCCTGAGCACAGCTCTTATGTAGCAAAATTTGATCATATTTTTACATGGATTTTAAAGAGAAGGAACCTGTAATGCCCTAGTAACAGGGCATCTACGCCTGACTGCTTGAACCTCCCTCAAGGAAAACTGGGCTTAATGCAGGTGCGTTAGGTGTCGTTCCTGTTGAGCATGTGCAATCCACTTTTAAGGAATTTTTTGTTTAAAGGAAGTTTCTTCTTAACATAAATTCAGTTTAGACGGAAAGTTTCGTCCCTAATAAGCCTGTGGGGACTGCACAAGCTTATCTAGGACGAAACTTTATGCACAAGAATTAAGCCCTGTTTTCCCGGAGGGAGGTTCACTTACAAAGCCTTTCACAGAAACATTAAGCTACAAGATCTTCCTAGGCTTGCCAGACCAGCATTAAAATCACACAAAAAACAGAATATTGAGTAAAAAGAATGTGTGGTGAAAACTGAATGTTTATTGTATTTAAACCATGAAATTGAACATACTATTTAAACATTCATGGAGTCTTTTACAGTAGAAAAATCAAATCAATTGACATTTTAGTGTGAAACTGTTGTACGTTCTTCAAATTTCTATATAAGATACAATAGTCTCTCCCTTAGCCCTTTAGTATATATCGATGGGTACATCAGACCCTATAACAAGCCCTTGAGAACTTCAATATGAGCCTCACTCTGAGAGAAAAGGGGGGTTTAACTCTTACAGTGCTGGAACCGGATTTTAAAGGCCTTTGCAAACAGTTTGGATCCAGATGAGACGCCACAGAACGTGGCGTCTCATCAGGATCCAAACTGTTTGCTATTCTGATAGTATTTTTATTTTTTTTAAATCGAATAAAATGCTAATTTTAGAAATTTAGCAGACAACATTTTAGCAGACGACAAATTTCCCAGCATGTAAAGGGTTAATGCATGTGCGTAAAGTGTCATCCCAAATTAGCCTGTGCAGTCCCTACAGGCTAATCAGGGACGACTCTTTCCACTTTTATGGTATTTTTCGTTTAAGTGAAGTCTATTCATATCTATTTAAGGCGGGAAGTTTTGTCCCTTATTAGCCTGTGGGAACTGCACATGCCAATCTGGCACGACACTTTAGGCACATGCATTAAATTAAACGCCATTTTCCAAAAGTGAGACTCATATTTTTGAAGTGTGTCCTTTTTCAGGAGAAAAGCCCTATCGATGTCCGCTAGATGGCTGCGACAAAGCCTTTGCTCAAATGTCCAATCTTCAGCATCACATGCGACAACACGACAAGACCACATTCGGACAGAAACAGTGCATGTGTCCGTTCTGCGACCGTGGTTATGCCAGTGAGAAAAGTCTAAAATCGCATCTGAGTAAGGTATGTTTGCCTGTTGAAATTAAGGTTACAGGTTAGAGGCACTTTGGCATACTTGCATGCGCATTAACTCTTTCAGTGCTGGAACCAAATGTTGAAGGCCTTTGCAAACAGTTTGGATCCAGACGAGACGCCACAGAATGTGGCGTCTCATCAGAATCTAAACTGTTTGCTATTCTGATAGTATTCTTTGAAAAAAAAATCAAAGAAAATGCTCATTTTAGAAATCAGCATACGACATTTTAGCAGACAACAAATTTCCCAGCATGAAAAGGGTTAATGCGTTGGCCTTGTGTTGAATGTGGCGTCTCATCTGGATCCAAACTGTTTGCAAAGGCCTTTAAAATTCAGTTCCAGCGCTCAAAGGGTTAAGCCATTACAACTTAGATATTCATTTTGACGCGTATGTAGTCCCTTACAAAATCCAGTTTAATTAAAGGCCTTTCTAACTATATTTAGATTCAAGTACAAAAGGTTTCATTTCTAAACTTAAGATACTGATGAGCAGCAAACAGCATAAAACCTGAACAGACTGCGAGTTACTCAAAAGGCTGTTCTGGTTTTATGCTGGTCGCATAGAGCCATTTAAACTTTGCTTTTGAGAAGGAAAGGGTTAACTTTGATGCTTGAGCTAAGGTCTGATGCAGTTGTTATGGCAACATTGCAATCAAGGAAATCATTTATGTCACGCACGTCACGGTAAGGTTGATCTACATTTTGGACAAACATCACAATGAATGTTTGTCATTAGCTTTGTGCAACCTAGTAATGAGCGCAGCGTATGGCATATTTATGGCCCCCTTCGAAGAAGAGGGGGTATATTGTTTTGCACATGTCGGTAGGTCGGTTGGTCCGTACGTCCACCAGATGGTTTCCGGATGATAACTCAAGAACGCTTAGGCCTAGGGTCATGGAACCTCATAGGTACATTGATCGTGACTGGCAGATTACCCCTATTGATTTTGAGGTCACTAGGTCAAAGGTCAAGGTCACAGTGACTCAAAAAAGTAAAATGGTTTCTGGATGATAACTCAAGAAAGCTTACACCTAGGATCATGAAACTTCATTGGTACATTGATCATGACTGGCAGATGACCCCTATAGATTTTCAGGTCACTAGGTCAAAGGTCAAGGTCACAGTAACTCGAAACAGTAAAATGGTTTCCGGATGATAACTCAAGAACGCTTATACATTGATCATGACTTGCAGATGACCCCTATTGATGTTCAGGTCACTAGGTCAAAGGTCAAAGTCACTGTGACTCAAAACAGTAAAATGATATCCAGATGATAACTCAAAAATGCTTACGCCTAGGGTCATGAAACTTCATAGGTACATTGATCATGACTGGCAGGTGACCCCTATTAATTCTCAGGTCACTAAGTCAAAGGTCAAGGTCACAGTGATCGAAACAGTAAAATGGTTTTCTGATGATAACTCAAGAATTATTAGGCCTAGGATCATTAAACTTCATAGGTACATTGATCATGACTCGCAGATGACCCCTATTGATTTTCAGGTCACTAGGTCAAAGGTCAAGGTCACAGTGACTCGACACAGTAAAATGGTTTCCGGATGATAACTCAAGAATTATTAGGCCTAGGATCATTAAACTTCATAGGTACATTGATCATGACTCGCTGATGACCCCTATTGATTTTAATGTCATAAATACGTTACCTGCTATCTTATAGCTACTTATTTTGTAAGGTTTGTTGTTCATCTGGAATTTCTGGAGAGCCGCCACCATTAAAGCCCGGATTTAGATTCTAGGTCGGAACGGTCACACAGTGCAATTCAACCTTGTCACTAAAAACGGTGCTACCATAACTCATTCTTCTTCTGGATGCGTAAACATATACAGCCATTTTGGTTGATCTGAAAATTGATGCTGT
>VMBQ01017019.1:0-10234 GCA_007657795.1 Dreissena rostriformis | reverse complement strand
ACAAATTTATAGACTGTTAATTTAATTTTATTAACACAGAGGAAATCGTATAATGGGATGCATGGACAACAAAACCGATGTGATCACGATATGTTAATCAAATATTCCAGTTAATCATCTTTAATTCATTCAAAATGAGTGTTTCCGCATATTTGAGAAATATACGAATCTCCAGTGACGCACGTTTTCATACTCGCTGAGCGGGATAATGACATTTTGCGGAGTGGCTCTATTCAGTTATGACGAAACAAATAACAATTGTGTCTGGTTTAAATTCCCGTTTTAATTGGCGACTTAATGTATTCTTTTCCATAATTGACGAACCGCCGACAGAGCTTATACAGTGATCACTCATCCGAAATAACGATTAAATCCGGATGTGTGTTTAATTACTTTAAGTCCCTCCTCGACTTAATAACGTGTTTTGATGGCACTTTTATATGTGGTTCATCAAATGAATAATTTAGTAGGATAAAGAAGCCATGATGCATTATACTATAGAACAATTACCGAACACGTGTTATATATAGAAATTTGGAAGCCGAATATGTGATACTGTATAACTGTACGAATGTTATGCCATATGTTGCACCTGGTTATGTTGATATTGTTTTGTATTGTCGGATCGAAAATAAAGGAGGTTGTCCAACTGTCCGCGTAAGTCAGATGTCAAAGTCTATTTCGTCTTGATTCAGTTTCCAGCGCGCAGACCCCATCGTCTGCCCACAAGAGAACCCGAGCCGACCAAGTCGAACCCGGTCCGCCCGCACACCCAACCCAGTCCCCTCGTCTCGTACCGCGGACATGATGAAACAATCAATCACACATCCACCCTCTTGGTTGGCCGTTTTAATTGTTTCTAGTTGTACGTATGTGCTAAAATATGAAGATGTATTATTTATTTAATGAGTTAATTCTAACCCGACAGCAGTGAAATTAGCTTCTTTGATTATCCGAGTATTATTTTTGACATAAAATACCGTTTTTAAGCTTCAAATACTACCGCTGCAGGGTGTTAAATGTGCAGCAAACAGTTGGCTAACTTAGTAACTAAGTGAGAATGTGTCATAAATGATTGATAGCACAATCATGTCGCATGGGCATATTAGATCAGGAAAACACAGCGTATAAAATGTTAAAGACTACCGATATATGTACACGTACATGAATGTTTGTCACACACTTCATATAATATGAATATTGCATTAGATATAAATAATAATGCAAATAAACAACACTGAAATAAAAGTTTGGCTTGCAGCAGATAAAATCCCGACCCAAAAGTTCAGTATGCTATTGTTAAACTCCTACTGTTTTTTTTAACACTGTTTCAAAATTTTAAAAACAATGTTTGGTTCAAATTATACTAACATATTTGTTTAACCACGAATCATTATTCATTGTTTTGTGTTTACAATGCAAATTACCGTCACTATGTTTGTAAATAAATAACTGAGGAGAGGAACCCTACTAGCTTAGCTAACGTTCCAATCCTATAAACTTATGATGTATGAAACCTATCTTGGAAACAAATTCTGGAATTAATATGATTAAACGATACATACTGCCTTAACAACAAAATATACATATTAGAAAAATCTGGACTCGGACGCTTAGCACAAATTGACTGAACTGCGTTCTCTGCCACCGACTTGACGTTGAATCGAAGCACGCATTCCAGTTCAATCGTTATAGCAATTTAGCATGCATGACGAGCCAAATATTTCCACAAACGAGAAATAGCACACTCAATGATAAATAATAAATAATAATCGTTATTTTGACCGACATCGCTGTTTTAAGAGGAGCGACTTATAATATGGCAGTGTACATGGTAGTGGCAAGTGTGGAAACACATTGAACCTGGTTAAAGCGGTAATATAGCTTTAATATTAGCCTCGAAATGGGAAAACGAGGCGCAATGCATCTGCGTAAAGAGTCGTCTCGGATTAGTCTGTGCAGTCCGCACAGTCTAATTAGGGACGACATTTTCCGCTTTTATGGAATTTATCGTTTAAAGGAAGTCTCTTCTTAACGAAAATCAAGTCTATGCGGAAAGTGTCGTTACCGACTAGCCTGTGCGGACTGCAAGGCTCAAATGAGGGCGACATTTTAAGGACATGCGTAAAAGCCGGTTTTCCAAGACCGCGGCTCATATTAATGGGCAGTTTTACATTTTTTGGCNATTTTTCACTGTTTAAACAGTGAAATATCAGTTGTATTTGATGTATATATCTCTATATACCACCGGAAAGCATATAATTAAACAAATACATATTGTGTCAAACAAAAACGCAGCATGAGAAACATTTTATTCCAAGATAGAACGCCACATACGTTTTATCATTTTTTGCATAGCGAACATTTTCAACAACAAATGTTGACATTATTGTTTTAAAGTTTACAATACTATTGTCGTAGGACATCACACTAAATTAATGAAAACAATACGTGACAGATCCTTTCTCCTGTAAATCATCGTGTTTTCCAGAAGCCACTTCAGTTTTGCCGCTGGCTTGAGCATGTTTGAACCCAGGTCTGCGGATCAGGTCTTCACGTATTCGAAAGGTCTTGTGTTGATTTGAGAATAGCCTGCTAGAAAAGAATGTGAACAAATATAACATAGATCAATTTATTTATTTAGTAGTTCATGCTGAACCTAATGTAGACTAAATGTGACCGAAAAAAAGTCCAAATGTTAAGTAACAATCATAAGCAAAACGTTATGCATTGCAAAATCAATATGTGTCGTTTTCTTAAATTGTGAGACACACTAGTCAAATGGAACTGCTTACATGTAATCCGCATGTTCTTCGTGTATTCATGAGACAAGTCAATTACCTCGATGGACCAAGCAGTCAGTCCTAAGTGTACGTAGTTTATGAGAGCACTGTCATTGGAGTTACGACTGGTCAAATATATCATTCATTGAGAAAGACATTGGAGAGCAGAAGATGTATTGGGAAAGGTTAGTTATGCTGTATTGTAATGGCTTCCGACTAGTGCCTGGAAAAAATGTCATGGCAAACGAAATGTTAGTTACATACATTACTGATCAACACAGTTTATACAGGCCTGTCTACGATTATGTGAGTATGAGAATCGATGAAATGCGTTGTAGCCAATATGTAAATGTAAGAGGTAAGTCCTATTTATAGTTGTTATGACTTGTTAATTGTATGAAATTAATTATATGTGTCTTAGAGGTTTCATTAGCAGTATATGTTTGAACCAACAGTGTATGCGGCTGAGTGTTGTAACCAATAAGGTATTTGTCTTCGTTGTTAAACTATCAGGGAATGTGTTGTATTGGTTTAACTTACGGGGTATGCGTCAGAATGCTTTAACTAATTAAACGTATATGAGTGGTTTAAACAAAACAGTGTATGTGCTTGTGTTGTTAAACCAACATGGTATGTTTCTGAGTGGGATAACCAACGGGGTAAGTTTCTTGGTGGTTAAACCAATTTGGTATGCCTATGAGTAGTTTTACCAATAGGGTATGTGCATTGATGGTATTACCAAAAGGAAATGTGTCTGAGTGGTTTGACAAACTGGGTATGTGTCTAAGTGTTTTAACCAAAAGTGTATGTGTTTGTTTACATATTCAAGTTTTAAAGATGTATTTATATTCTAAGTATAAATTCGGGTAGTCTTATGATGCTTCAATTAACTTAATTGCAAAAAGCCCGCATGCGCCGTTGTCAGTGTCAAATGTTATGACAAGTGCGACAAACAATTAAGCCTAACATTTAAGAGGCACATATTTATATTTATTTCAATAATGGTACATGTGTCCATCGCAATTGTTTATTATAATAACGTGATTAACTATTTTTTTACCAAAAGTACATTGCGTTTAGTTGTTAATTTTCCAAAGAGCATGCGGTAACATATATTGTATTGTTGCTAAGAGGCAACTACAATACCAGTGAGTATTATTTTGCTAAAATCGGAACCGCCAATCGCACAACAGTAAGTTCTAAATATGTTTATTTTGGTGTGCGAAATACTGACTCACATCTCGTGTATAATAAAAATTACCTCAAATAGTAGACACTGGTGTCTTAAAATAATGCTATCAAAGTCGTACTTTGTACATTTATAAATATCAGATACCATATGTAACAAATAATAGGCGACATAAATAAATATTAGAAACTAATTCTTTACCGGTGTTTTTCTACCAAGGAAATAAAACAAGTGTAATTACAGAGTATATCAAGGTGAACATTCCAGAAAACAATATCCATCATCTTATTATCACAACCTAAATTTCGTTATTATTTGAAAAACGTGATTTTCAAATAGCTATTAGCCGCTCCATTAGTTTATTTTGATTCAACGAAGTATGTATAATCATAATTTCAAAAATTACACATATATAACGCAAGGAAAGTAACTCGGCGGTCATAAATATGTATCAACGTTTATTACCCGATCGACTACTTAAATGTTTGTTTTTTGTCAGTAGCACAAAATAGATCTTTAATAATTTATATGCATCTTAAAAGATTTGACAATCAGAAATACGACTGACAAGTTGACACACAAACGTGCCGTTCGAGTGTCGTTCACGGTCAGACTGTGACCTGTTGGAACTCTTTGTTTCAACATTTTGCATTTGACCAGTCATGTATAACAAACATGTTTAATGTATGAAATCAACGGGCGTTTTCTGGCATATATCTAAATATAAGTGTGTTCTTAGATTAAATCGTTTAATCAATCAGTTGGATGCAAAAAAACACGATTCTTCAAACATTTGAGAATTTCACACATGAGCCGTGTGACATGACTATTTGATTTTTGCTTGTGTTAGTTATTCTTATATCCTGAAATGTTCTTACCAATAACGTTTATGGACACTTGAAAGTTTTATTCATATCCTGTGTTATTTTTTATTCAATATGCAGACACAAAATCATCACTCTGATTATGTTTCAAAAGTTTCATTAATCTTACGTGTATATATTCATTTTTTACAACTCGCATGTCCCTCGTGTTTAACAAATATCGATGTCGAAATATCATGTGTACAGTAAAGTATACCGTTTTAAAGGTTTTAATCTGGATAATCAATTAAGAGCACTCTCTTTTCAAGACTTTTGGTATGCGTTTTTGTGGTTGCTTTCCAAAATATGCGAGCCATATGATTTATTAATTACTCCCTCGAGCCTTGAAATAAAATTATCTATAAATATTGATGTTTTCCCATAAATATTGTAAATACTTTACATTAGTGTCATATCATTAAATACAATCGTCTTTCTCATAAATTGTATTCTACTTTACAAGCTGTCGTTTGGATTGCTATGAAAAATGAGCATATACAAATATAATAAAACAATGTTGGTTTGTTTTGTTGTTTTCATTTAATAGCGTCCATGGTTGGTTTAGGAAGGATTCAATATATTAAATGTATATATATATGTTTAATTATTTCCAAATCATTATCTCTCTAGTAATAGAAATCACTTGATTTAAGTGATATTACATCGCAAAACAATGCATTGAATATGTTGCTTTAATCACATTTCACAGGTGAATTGTCTGATTAAACTAGAACGGTCACTTTCTTGACATAAGTATACCTCTCACGCCAATCTACACGCAGAGTTGTCGTTGCAAGCTCTCACATACAATATCTGCCATCATAAGAAAATCGATACAGATCTGGAAGAATGATATTTTTTGTTTAACTGTCATCGCGTGGTTGGTTATAACGGCAGGGATTTGATCTAGCTATGCTTGTTCCAGACAAATATATGCGCGGTGGTTGCTCTTACGCATGTAGCTTTGTAAGAGGGCGTAGGTAATTCGATTTTAAAACTGGTTTCCAAAAATTGCAAACTTTTTGTCCATGAAGGTATATTTTGATACCTGTTATATAAGTAAAGATACGACCAGGACAAAACTTTAGCATTTAAATTTCCAAGTACAATATCTGTTAAAGTATGACAACATTACATATGATTCTTGTGCACTTCACACGCCTTCACTAAGATCCATCTATCTATAAAATTTCGAGTTGACATCACTTATAGTTTGCAGGATATGTCCCGAACAAAATTACATAACTGGTTCTAACACTATATATCTCTCCCTCATTAAGGGTTTTAATTAACATTGTATTAAGAGTTCATTACGCACAAAATATAATGCTTCATATTTGTTTTGGGAACATTTTCGTTCAATGTCCATGAAATATGTATTTGATTCTGCGCTGTTCACCAGCCTCTGATTATCATATAAATTGGAATATACATATGTGTATTTCGCTCGCTCGCTATGAAATTGTGGGGCCACAATCCGTCGAACACCTGACCAATGGTTGCGGCCTTTTGTGTTTTGATCAAGTCTTTTAAATGTATTTAGTACTATCCAGAATAATTTCACATGCTTGCAATAGGTATGTAAACGGACGACTTAAATCCCAGTGATCGGGGGGTTAATGTCGAAGTCGGCTGAAGATGTATATCGAAGCAGACTATAAACCGCAACTTTTTTTAACTTTAGGTAAGAATACAACAATTTTACATTTATAAAATAATATTTTTAACGGTTTACTGAACTGTATTTTGTTTTGCGAGTACTTATATTATTTGCCACTGCATAGTAACTTCTTGTCAGACTACAACATGCACACACTTGTTTCAATCTTGGTGGTAACACCGGTCACACTGATTGCTGATATGGCTGGAAAGTGAGCGACAGTTAAACAATTAATACAAGAGATAAAGTGTATACAACGGCGAACAATACCTGTCTCGGCATGGACGTCGCGATCTTGTTTGTCCCGTGTTATTTTCGGCGCATTAAATGGATGAGTATGAATGCGGATTCATAAAACTCTAATTAAACTATAGCATTCGAAATTATATAACAATAGAGTTCAAAAGAGAGTTATATGTATGAATAAAAAAGTGCAATTACATGTTTTTGACATGAAACTTCACCATCTGAAATGTTGGTGTATTCAACGCTATTGACACAGCAAATATGCACAATATATTTATTGCATTTTGTGTATTTTTATTACGTTATTTGATGTTCTTGTTTTTAGTTTCGAAAAAAAATACAGAAAAATACAAAGATTATTGTATAATAAATACAAAAAGTAAGTAAACAAATGAGTTTATTTTCTCGGCACGAAAACCTGAACCACTCGCTCGTAAGGGCTCATGGTTAAGGTTGTCTAAAGCCCACGCCAAATAAACTTATCTGCATTCAACACTAACCTAGTATCGTCAGTAAGTACTAAGATTTAAACAATGTTATTGATAATTGTGAGACCCATTCGACTCAATTAAACTCATATACAAATATTTCGTTTATTCGTGAAAATCCAATGTTTCGAGCAGCCACGCAATTGGACCTAAGTGGACGTAGTTTATGAGAGAACTGTCATTGGAGGCGCGACGGTTCAACTATATCATGCACGGACAAAGGCATAGGCGAGACTAGATGCAATGAGAAAGGTTATTGAACGATGTATTGTAATGGCGTCCGTTGAATGGCCGAAAAGATGTCATGGCAAACGAATCTTTTCTTACAAAATATAATACATTCCAGTGAACGCGTGTATGATCTAATCTGCTTATAATGCGTCATAGTAAATATGTAAATTTAAGCAATCATTCTCTATTTATATTTGTTTGTGGTCATATTCAATATGAAATTCCTGATTATAGCATGAAACAGAGTGATTTTATAGTCAGGCATTGGATAGAGTAGAGTAAGAACGTACTACAAATGTAACATTATAATAGCAGTTCTTTTAGTATAATAATATATATATTGGCAACATTATGGCTTGACTAGTTTGACTAAATTGAAAGAAAACACGCGAACATATTCTCTTTAAAATACAGCTTGCCAAAACTGTTTACGCATAGCATCGACTACGAAGTCACGATGCTTATATGCACAGTCAATATCGTTATATTAAATTAACTAGACTTATTCAACAATTTAGTTTACTATGCATAATTTGTACTTTCTTAAATATAATAATCACATTTGTTAGCATTAACATGTTATCCTTCTTTGATGGTTTGTAACAGCTCAGAAGCTGATTAAACTCCAAAGATTCCCCCCCCCCTAAAGAAATATTCCATATTTTTTTTTTCTCTCACGTTTTGCGAATGTTTTATGAAATAATGTAACTATATTATGTATATGTGCTCACCTGCTGTCACTCTACATGTTATGCTCATTGTATTATGTGACCTGTGAAAAATAATTAAAACGTGATCTGTATTATACAATGAAGCTATTGTATACTTTTTCATAAATCGCACATTTATATATTTATTTTTTTAAAGCCATAGAATGTTAAAAAATTCGTCTCAATCAGTTTTGTTTTTTGAATGAGGATAATCGTTCCATTTTGACTTTTATATTCATGCAATGCCTTATTGGTTCAGCAAAGTATCATGACACTTAAATCATCGGCTTACACAGATGACACATTATTCATCAAATCTGATTTCGAACTTGTTATGTAAAATAATTTAGTTATTAAATCCGTCAAACATTTCTATGACCGTGCCCTAAGAATATAAGTTTAAAAAAAAGCAAATTTATTCGGAAAACCAGCTCACTATTAAACCAGGAACGTGATCAAAGCGACACTAACGAGAAAAGACTAAGTACTATAAATAATAACAACATAGATATAATTATACATAAATATTCACAGCTACTATAATTTTGTCATTAAATAATCTTAAAAGAGAAACAAATGAAAGATGCGTGTTATAAGTTCCATAACGTGAATACAGCATGCAATAATCAACATGATACTCACGAACTCTATTTATAGCTTGGTTCTGTTATATAGGCACTAGCTGAGTTCATGACAGAAATCTTTTAAAAAAACTAATTTATATTCCTTATAGAATATCCGTGCTTCAAGGACAGTGGTCGTTTATTAGATCTCTATCATCAGTTTTGTTTTTATGAACGTAGCAAATACTTTGCAACTTATTGTATTTATTTGTTACTCTAGTAACGCTGTATGTTCAATTATATATATATAATACACGCACTCTTGCTTCGTGTTCGAGTTATTATTTTTGAGCATAAATAATTATTTGTTTAATGACAATTTGTAGAGCAACTCATACAAGTACATGCCAAAATTAGGTAGTAGTTTTGCTTTTTGTCGCTCTGGTATGGTTTTCAGATTAAGAAGAAGCTTATTAGTCAGGTGTATGCTTACATGGAGCATGGAAACATGCGAAATAAACTATTTGATGCGCCAACCAAATGTCTTTCTGAATTCTCTGTCGACAATCATTTATCAAATTCTTGTTTTTTTGAAAGTCATTGCGCAACAACCACCGTCAGATCGAATCGAATGTTTGAACTACTTTAAATTCTATCGTTTCTCACTCTTTTTTCTGTATATGTTGTGTCACTTTATGAAATATTTTTATAGTATAAAAACGTTCACGAAAATCCTTGGAATGAGCGTCGATTATGCCCAACAAAATCACAGTGAAGGTCCTTGTTAACACGTCCCATAACGCACATTTATCGCCCTGCATTATCGGGTCTTATTCTCATTTTTCGAGATCATTGTAATGATTGCGTTTGAACCTTTTCCTCACGTAGAAATAGCGCAACACCATTAGTACGTGAGTTCTGGCGTTTGTAAGAATGTCATATATACCCAATTGTGTGTCCTTACAATATGTCTCTACTGCTGATATAGTTGCAGGTTTACCTTGTTCATATTTGTATTCAATGTACACTATCCAAACACATATATTTGCAGTGCATTCGTAAAGGCTATGATAAATGTAATTTTAGTCACGTTTGTATAACACAGACATAACTTAACCGCTAAACCTAAACACATCATCAAAAATAAAATATCAATGGATGTTTACAACTAAATCCCTTGTTTGTTAATTAGATTCACGAAACTACACACGTGTTGGTTAACAATAGGTAAATGTATATCGTTTAAGCAATGAAAACAATGAAAACTACTACCGCTGAAAATGTTTCAAAACAAGCGGCATTGCAATCAAAACAAGAGGGTCAATGTTTTTAAGCACACATTTATCGTTAATGATACAGTAGTTTCTCTTTTATACATGTGTTCAATTACTTTTTTTAATTATGACGTTTATAATAGTGTTCATTACCCAACACTATTACATATTCTGTACAACAACACGTATACACTAAAATCATTTTTTGAGAACAACAAAGAGTAACT
>VMBQ01017018.1:0-10268 GCA_007657795.1 Dreissena rostriformis | reverse complement strand
AGCTCACCCCGAGCTATCGCTCAGGTGAGCTAAAAATAGATCTTACGAAACAATCGTAGTACGGAAACCAGTTAGTGTCATACTGGATGTTACCTTTTAAGGTCTACACACGATAATCAAAGCGACGCACGATACAGATCTCGACAATTTACAACGGCACTCGACAATAACATTTGATCATTTGATTGTCGTATTGTTGCGCTAGTATTTTACAAGAAAAGTTGCACCGAAAATTGAGTGTCGTTGCTCTATACAAGCGAATTTATTTGAATACTAAATTCGGGTCAGTGACTATTTATTATGTTTAAATGGCCCATAATTGCATATAGATTAGATTTTTATTCAAATTACAAATCCATTTGATATGACCTATACATTCTTGCATATATATTTGAAGGGGCTTTGTTCTCAGTCTTGCAAAATGTTCACAAAATGAAAACAATGTCATAGATCCAAAAAATAATGTATACATCACATTCAAACAAACAAGAAAACACTCCTGGATTTGTTTTAAATAAAAAATATGCTCGTTTGTTAAAAATCGGAAATTAAGCGTTTGTAACGCTCTTAATGTTTTTTTTTACCGTGTAATAGCGACATAGGGTTTTAACTGGATTGTAGAATTTAAGCCAATATAGTGTATTGGTAACGTTAAGATAAACGAAGCTGCTACAAACATATTATAAAACGTGCAACAATATCCATGGATATACAACATAATCAATTAAAATTCATCAAAGATGTACGCGTGCATAGGTCCTACAGGTCAAAACGTTTGATCCATATATCCATGTATAAAAGTTTCATCCATATGGCTCTCGCGTGTTTCCATCTTACCCACTTAAAAATGGCGGCGTTTTGACGCGCAGGTTTAACAGGGATGCACATTTTACAAAATGATTAACAAAAGTCATCAAAAAGCATGTTTTTTTAACTTTATGTGCCTTATGCGATTAACTAATAATAGACCACGGTTTACACTTCCATCTATGGGATTATCAGTTACGTAAAACTGTTGGGTAAAATGTCGATTTCGACACCTTCTTTTTGAACTTGAGAGCGATATGTGGTATGGAGTTATGGAAATTAGAGACTTATCATTGCAATGTATGTTCTTAATACGCTTATATAAAACAACAACAAAAACATAAATGCGTAGTCGAATAGCAACAAAATAGTCAAATATGTTTGTATTATTCAAACACTCGAATAGTCGTTGCCATCCCTCAAATCAAGTAACGGATTTTCATAAAATTGCAGCTATGACATCAATACAAAACATTCCGTTTTTTCGAACGTGTTCTCAGCATTTTATAGAGACATGGTAACATGAACTGCATTTAATCACTACAATTTAACTTCGAAATGGTTTGTTTGTACCCACCATAATGCAATTGTGTTGTTTGGTTTTTAAAACAATTCAGACAGCATGGCCTAAGTGATAGAATTAAACAATAATGTTATGTACTTCGTTGCATTCAATGTCAACTTGCAAATTTAAATTCAAATTAAACAGCTATAATTGCTACAATGGAATAAGTACATAAGAGTTGTTATATCCATATATTGTTTAAAATGCATGTATAGTGACTGAAATCCACATGATTAAGTTAGGAATAATAAGCAACATTGGTAAATTACATGAAATGGATTTGTAATATGGAATACAAATGAAATCTACACGTAATAATTAGTCATTTATACGCAAGAAATATGCACACACTTATATGTACATAAATGCCCTTCCGTATTTTGCCGATTGTTAAGTGCCATTTTTCGTTAACGCGACAATAAAAACGACCGTCTTAGGCCAAAAAAAAACTAAGTCCGTTTCCGGTCTCCTTGGGGAAAAAAACAGGGTCGGTAGGTAGGGTTTTTTTTTTTTTTTTNCCCCAATAAAAAGTTGAGGGTCGGCGCCGATTCTGGAGACACGGTCGGGCGACCGGAAACGGACATATTTTTTTTATTTGGCCTTACCTATACAAGAGATAGATGATGCATCATTCGTGTGTTGGACCGGTGTAATTGAAAGTGGTGGAATATCTAAATGGTTATGGTTTTTATTTCAAAACAGGTATTAATAACACTTCGCATAAAACGTGTTAAATATGAACGTCGGCTATTAAGATGTATGTTATTAGTTTAAACAGTATGTAAACACCATGCACAGAAACTTCCTGTATTTAATGACTCACTGGCGTCTGCAAAGTTTCGACTCCGTTAAAATGTTTGCGTGAGGTGGTAAAATTCATATAAGCGCGTGTAGAAACTGTTGACAAATTCATAGTTTATATTCACAATATTACAATTTATTAATTTTGTCTGAATATTGCTTTAATATGAAAAAAGCAAGGTGAAACGTGTATTTCAGTGTTATTAATTGTTTGTACAGATAATGAACTATGCATTAAACACACTGTGCTAGTTATTTAATGTATGTAGTTACCACAAAGATGTTGCTAGTTGAAACATTTTCAACCCAAAGTCGAACATTTTTCAGAATTAATGTTGAGTTAATATACTGAAATAATAATTTTAACAAACTCACAACAGATATATCGATATTATGCACAGGACATATAATTCATGACTTGAAGCTGTAAACATAAGAATGGTGATAAATCAGATGCTGGAATTCATACAAGTATCGCCTTATTAAGAAATATTGCACAATTGTTTACATGTGTACTCATTCAGCTAATATCGGCATGATGTGAAACGCCAAGTTAGGGTTTAGAAAAAGCAGGTCAACTATAGATGCTGTTTCCATACTCCATTCAAATATACAACAAATATATGAATACGTATAAACGATTGATAGGAAACGTTGCTTTTAAACGCATCATGGTAAAAGTTTGGACGACAAATGTTGCGAACTGTATGCAGTATGCACAAATCAGTCCAATCTTGTGTTAAACATTGCAATACATACTCGGAATATTTGAATATAGCACTCGGGATAAGACAGGAGGAGATAACATTTCCGAAATTTGTTTCTTTAGGTAGATGGTCTTGATTGTATTTACAAAATATAAAAATTCGAGAACACCTATACAAGATATATGTTTGATTCTACAGTAGACTCTGCCAATACCGGACGGTCAGGGGACCGGCCTGATCGTCCGGTTTTCAGAGAGTTCCGGTTTACCAAGAGTATGCATATTGCCAAAATATACATTGTATGCATTGTGTACAAAATCATATAAGAATACAACAAACCATAAACTTTTAAATATACCATGTGAAAACTGTACTCATTTAATGTTTATGTTCAAATATTCTTCGAAAAATGTGTTTTATTCGATTAAAAGCAGGAAACATTCCATTCCGACTTGTATTGATTAATCCCAAAGTGAGCGTGGTGCTTTATACATGTACGTACATGTACATGCGTACATGACATTTGTCATATAGGCGAGTGAGTCGTGTTCGAGTTCGCTATAAATAGTATTACTGTTTGCAGACGATATAGTTGTAACAAGTGAAACGCCGGATGATTATTGAACACTTAGGCATTGCAAATTTACGTACCGAAAACAAAAATGATTGTATTCCGTTAACAAGGACATACCAAACTTCATGAGATGTGTGTGTGTGGAAATGCACACACAGATATTGTGAACGACTTAATACATCTGGATTTAACACTTAATTATACCGGGAATTTTAATATTAATACTTTCACTTTGCGTGGTAATGGCCTAATGCCACTTAATTAACATATTGTTATCCAACTTTAAAACTTATAATTGTAAAGAAAAGGTAGCTTAAAAGTTATTTGGTGCGTTTTTTTCTTAGAATATTACATACTCTTTCAAAGTATGAGATTTCTGAAAGAGTATGAAGTTGGACAAATTTAACGTATAATTCTGCAAAGCTGTTTCTGGTATCAGAAAATCAATTTCAACTGTAGCCGTTAACGCCACACTTGGTATAGATACCCGCTACATGTTAACAGATATATACGTATAGTTAACTATTGATTTAAAATAAACATTACTTACAATATTATATTGCGATCCATATCGGACGATGGTTTGATTGATTTAAATGATAAGAAATTGAAGCGGTTCAAAATGGTGTGGGACTTACTATCTAAATATGAATTTAACTAGGTGCGGTTTAATAACACACACATATATCAGGTTAATAGTTTGCATTTGTTTTAATATCGAGTTCTAGAGGAAAACGTACAAGAGAGGAAACGAGATATTAATGTTTATAAGATACTGATTGTCTATAAATCATTTTTCCATACAAATGTTATATTGTCTAATTTTAATTGTTTAACCAATCTTAACATTTAAAATGCTGTGTTTAAGTGCCCCTTAAGCCAGTTTAATAATAAGTTACAATATATTGTAACTATTGCACTCATTGCTATTTAACATTTTAGTATTTCGCGAGTAAATAAAAACTCCATCATTACTTAAATAGAAATTAAGTTCGTACGTTTATAACGGTAAAATGCGAAGCAACGTCATTAAAACAAAAAGTTGCACATTACCACAATGGGCGTAAATAAATTTACTAAATAAATAAAATATTTAATAAAATGTTAGATTTCTTTCACTCATGATCACTAGTTTATAAATTGCATCATGTAAAGAAAGTGGTTCTTTTTTCAGATTTAAGTTCAAATGCATAGTGTTTTTCATCGAACTTAAAAGAAAATTAACATCACATTACAATAGTGTAGGGTACTTTTCGCTTTTTATTTGGATTTGCTATATTGTTGATCCTATTCACATCTTGAACGCCCGCCTTTCAAGAAAAGAAACTCGCACAAGCACACCCAGTACATTGATTATTATAACAGTTCTGGCATATATATTTCGAGATTCATAATTATGTTGTTGGCAACTTGTTGCTGCTTCAATGTGTCACTACTAGAAGTGATAAATTAAAAATGTTCGTTTACATTGTATTAACTGCAAACTGGTTTACCTTTTTATATGTTTGCGATTTAAAATAGTGTCAAACAGTATATTTGTGCCAACGGTTTCTATTGTTCTTTTCGCATAACTGATTTTAAAGATAAACATACCAGTCATACCTTTGAATTCTATTTTTAAATCGTAATGACGCTATTTCTTGTTGTATAATTCGATATACGTAATATGATATGCAAGCACTAAGCTATTTGAAAGTTAAAATCGTAACACTTAAAGAGACGTGTTCATAGTTTGACAAAATGCCAATCAAAAAGACATTGTTAGAGTGTAGATTAAAAAAAAAAAGATTGTATGCATAACATTACAAAAAAAGTGGTTTTTAATTAATAATCATCAATCAAACTAATAAAAATTATATAGCGTTTTTAACGGTTTTCATCGATACGTTAGCAGGAACGTGTTTTACCGACATAAGAGTTATAAGTACCTTACACCTTTCGAAAGCCTGCGTGGTGAAAAGGTATCATCATCATCATCATCAACATCATCATTATTATTATAGTTTTTATTTGTATTATTATTATCGAGAACGATGAATAATCATTTACAATATTTTTTAGTGAAAAACCATCATGAAGCTGCAATCTGTCCTGACGTGTTTGATATTGTTGGTCTTAGTACAGACAATAGTCTTTCTGGCTATTGTTGTGAGTTGGTGGAATAAACGACATGCCAACAACGCGATCATTGGGGCCAAGATCTGTACCGATTGTGAAGACCTGTTGGCACGTAGGGACTTCGCATCGGAGTCGTTGGGGCTCGTAGAAAGCCTTATGACGAATGGCAATTACAAGACATGCTGTGGGGAGGCAGTTACACTACTAAATCTAGCTGCGAGAAAGGTATGAGGTGAAAGAAAAACAAGGAAAAACCGTTCTTATAGCATGCATCTTTTATCAACTGTACTTACAAAAAATTTTCTTTGATACTTATGTTACCGTTTAAACAGATTAAACTTATTTTGAAAATGTCACCATTTAAATAAATAATTAAATGACAATGTTAAAAAACACATCCATACACCCGGATTCGTCTGGTATGCAGTTTTTTTTTACAAAGATTTCAACGCGTATTAATCGACAGTGTTGAATTAACTATTTGCATCTTAATACATATGTAGAACATGGTCGTTTTTTTTTTCAGAAATCAATTGACAAATTCTATGAGTTACATGTATGACATGCATTGTCGTTCTTTTTTTTCAGAAAGCAATCGACAATTATTTTGAGCAGGCCTTTGACCGTAAGTATTCAAATTTCGCACATTTCAAGTGTTGGTCTCTATATATCAAACCGACCTTTGAACTACTGACCTTTCATAAAATGACCCAGTCTATGATCAATTAATATTCAGGCCACGCAACTGGCAATTGAGCTTTAAGTGTGTCTTCGATCTGGTTATCTTTATGTCCGAAAAAGAATTATTCGTAAGTTATCACACACATAATTTTATATCGAAAACGATTGTAAATGATCTATGCGGATCTATGAACATGTTATTTACATCTATATATTGACATTACCAGGCGTTCCGGTGGAAGTTTTGTGCGATCCTACAGACCCTCCGGATACTACGCTGGGATTGGCTGTAGGCGTTGTGGGCTATAGAAAGTTAATTTCCAACGGTCAGTGCTTTGTCGATCTGACGTATTTAGATATGATGACCACATCTAAAAAAAATGCTTTTCGATTTTGAGATATTGATTTTTGAAAAGTATTTTCATAAACAATGAGAAACGTATCTGAAATGTCTGGAAGAAAAACAAGATAGCATTTTAAACAGATATATACCAGGAAAAAAACATAGGCTTACCTTTTCCTGATTGAATTGCTCAAATTGATGTTTAAATATGTCACATTAAAATAAGACTAATATGAAGAATATACTTTTTTGAAGTCTAAACAACTAATAAAAAAGATACAGTTTTTTTTTTTATTTAATTTAGGTTTCCACCGTCTTCTATGGAGCAGCCATCCCCTTTCTATAACAAATGGAGATATGTTTCATTTGGAAGACGAAGGAGAACTGTTTGTCCACAAGGCTGGCAAATACTACGTGTCGGCCCGTCTTAATTGTATGTTCAACACATCATGGGTTGCCATGGGTGACACCGTGACCCTGCAAATGTCCATTCTGTCACACAAGTTGGGGTACTCTCGGGTCGTGCTAGAAACAAGGAAACGTCTCGGCAGATCTCCGGACTCTCCAGTCACTCCAACAAGCATATCTATTGTCAAAAGACAAATATCTCAAAAATGGAAAAGCGAAACGACGTGGATTGAGCCTATGGAGTTTGGTGCTGTGTTTTATTTATTCGAGTACGACAGGATATCACTAGCTATTTCTAACCCGAGATTGATTGATCTGAACGATGTCAATGACCAGTTTATGGCTACTTTCTATCACACCTAGCAATGCGACAACATGTAGTGATTCATTTTCTGAAGTTTTTTGTAGCTCACTCGGGCATACGCGTACGCGGTGAGCACGATGTGCTCATGGTAATTTATTGTGGTCACCCTATGCTTGCGTCCGTCGTCTTGTGTCGTACGGTGTGCGTCGTATGGTTTCAAGGTTTGGATCTTTTACGCACTAGAGGCCACATTTGTCATTCAGTGTTAATAAAACCTTCTCGATTGTTTATCTTAAACGTGCAACCAAAAACTAGGTCAATTTGTTACATGTAAGAAAATCTTTGTTGCCACTCTAGATGCCACAAGTATGATTAAATCTTAATGAAATATGACCATAATGTGAATCTTGACAATGTAAAGGCCAAACTCGAATATTGGTCTTAATAATATCTAGGCCGAGTTTGAATCCGGGTCAGGGGTATCCAAAAATAGATCATCAGGTGAAATATTGAAATAATTATTACAATTTTAGAGGCCATATTTATGACTCAATATGATTAAACTTGGTATGACTTTGAGTAAAGGTCACGTGCGTCCAAAAACAGGTCAAATGCCAACAGGTCAAATCTTAGAAAAACCCAGTACTCTTGACGAAACTTGATAAGTATGTTAATCTTTAAAGTATTTAGACTAAGTTCGAATCTGAGTCACATGCGTTCAAAACCTAGGTCACATGATCAAATCTTAGAAAAAACCTTGTTGTTACTATTGAGGCCACATTTATGACAGACTCTCGTCTAGTCTTGATAATAATTGGTCAGAATGCTAGTTTTAGTTCAAACTTGTGTTTTTAGCTTGATAACATCAAAAGCCAAAAACACATTGAAACGCTCTCGAATGCAATCTCGACAAAACCTTGTCAAAAACACATTTGTCTTAATCCTAGGTCACCAAGTTAGATTTCGAAAATTGGTTTATCTCGAACTTAGGCGAGCGCTTCAAGGACACCATGGTCATCTTGTTTTATGAATCGCTCATATCTCCATAAATTGAACTGTTTTACATATTTATGTTTATACAATTTACAATCCGAAATATCATTGTACATATATGATGCACTCCTTTTAAAGAAATGCAATTTACATTTGAAAGAAACACATATATATTAGAGTATACTTAAGTAAGCAATATTTTACATTTTTATATATGTTTATGCAATCCATTATAAAGCGTCATGTATAAATAGTGTCTCAGTATTACGCATTTATACATTTGTCTAGATTTATTATTTGGTTTAGTTTCCACAAGTGTTTGTTCAATATTAATATTATATTGTAGATGAACAATGTTGATATGTTGTTATATGTGAGTGTAATATGGTTTACATTTGATGTTAAGTTGATATCTTTTTGTTCGATTTGTAAGTAAGGTGTATGTAATGGAATGCCTTGTAAAATCATATCTGGGTTGCCAACTTGAGATATGCGATGGTGCTCTTGTTTTCACAAAACAGGAAAAACTATATGATCTTTTTTTAATTCATCAAATTTATGTAGTCTCAGAGTGTTGTGTGTTTTTTTACATTTAAATATCTAAATATATTGTGTATTTTTCATTGAACATTGAAATGAACATNAGTTGCTTCTAAGATTATGCAATAGCGAACAAATTCAGTGCCTTCAGCGCCTTGATTGTATAAGGTTTAAATTCGATAGTTAAACTGATCCTAACTCATCGCACTCGCAGTGAAAATAATGAAATGTAATATTTTAAACAGATTTACAACTGCGAATACAAGCTCTGTTCGGCGCGTGTGTTTCTTTTGTTCGTAGCATTCAATTTAATAAAAGCGTAATTAACCCGAAAGTATTGAATCACGCTGACAGTATTGACCACGGAAAAAAATTGGTTTGCCCCATAGACGACATGCACACAATCATGCCCATTGTGTGGCAGAACATATACTCGAATCTGACAATCAATAATGATACATTGCCTTTTAAAACCGACGTCTCAATTGTATTATGCACACTAGTATCGTGCAATCGTCACTGTTTGACATTTACACATTGCTTTAGTAACATTCCTCCATTTTAAAGTGAGTTTAACTTTGGTTTATTAAATTACATTATGTGAGAAAAGACATAATCTGAACCTATACTTTTTAATCAATCTTTTGAAATGCATGTGTGTCATTGTTGTCCTTTTTCACTTCAACTTTCATTTTTGATCCTATATATAGATCCAACGAAAACGCTAACACCATCCAAATACTCAAAAAATGCATTAAAAATAATAATTTCGCATATAAATACTTATTATATAGTGTATTATCAATCATCAAGTTTGCTTTATTATGTATATTTAGAATTAACATTTTGCATATATCTCCGGAGATTATGTTTCAATCTCTCAGCAGAGTTGTCGTTCCATTCAAGATATTGATTACATCTACATTGGAAAAACCCAAACCTAATGGACTACAGCGGTTTCTATTTTGTTCAAAATAAGGTAACCTAACAACTGGCTTAAACATTAAACTTAAAGTTACCGAAGCCAATTTTCTTGAATATTTATTTCAAAATATTTTGATATTGTAAGAAAATTACACAATACTTTACATGATAAACTGAAATTAAGTCTAAATAAGTGTTCAAATCGATCTTCGACTTTTCGTTTGAAACAAAGACACATTTAAATAGAAAACGTTTTTAAAGAATGAATTTTGACACAATCTCACGGGGTTAAATGTGTCTGTGTGTTAAATGCAACGCTGCTTAACATTTTGTCTGATGATTGGACATTAATGATGTAACAGGTAAGTCTTTGTCTACATACTTGAAAGCCCGCTGACAAAGCCGGCGATTGTGTAGGTCAAAGATTGTATTCTACATTTCCCGTTCATATAAATGTATTGGTTTACTATTAAGAACATTCAATTTTACATCAATATATAATA
>VMBQ01017017.1:0-12527 GCA_007657795.1 Dreissena rostriformis | reverse complement strand
AAAAAAAAAAAAAAAAAAAAAAAAAATCATCGGAATCTCTTAACTGAATTCCTTCTTGTCATTTGCGCTGCATCATGGCAATACAGAAAGAAAATTATCTTACAAATTGTCAAACTCCTGAGCAATCTAGTGATGGACCCACTTGTGGGGGGATAGCTAGATCAGGAAAGCTTCTGTTTCCTATATGTTGTTTTTAGTGTGTGTTTTTTTCACGGGCATGTACGTACCTTGTGTGCTTTTTTTTTAAATAATTATGCTACATGTACAGTGAATATTGATGAGATATTTTTGATTATATATATGTTTTGTGTGTATGTTGAAATAATTAAATGAATTTACGATAATCTTTATTGTTTTGTTTATTATACTGTAACCTTAAGCGATTTTTACAAAGCCTTTTCTTTCTCTAGCACCGTCTTACATGTAAATAAAGCGTTTGCGGTCAGAATTTAGCATTATCAACCGAGACAGTGAAAACAAATAATACCATGGATTACTCGAAACCTGCGATAACTCGAGCATCGATGTCGGTCCCGTGCTTCCTCGAGTTATCGCAGTTTTACTGTATTAATATCCGTGTTCAAGGGCATCTCGAGCTGTAAAATGCACGCATTAAACTTCCTTGTTGTGTATCATCGACCACAATGACACATACTTTGAATTCCGTTGATTCATAAGTGAGGTGTGTTTATTATGCTCCGAGCTATGCAGGGTGGTCAGGGTTTGTATACTTAAAGCAAATGAAGACAAAAATGGTAATCATCATACATCATCGTAACGTTATAAAATGAATCAATACTATACCTTTTATCAAACATACACATGAAGTTGCAAACATATTTTGCTCTCGATGGAAGAAAGCCGTTTAATCTTTGAGGCGTAAACAATAATAAAAAATAAACATAAACAATACTATCCAAAAAATTAGGCCTTCAAAACTTCAACCTTTACGTTTGTGGCATACATTGTATTTGGTTAACCCGCGATTTGAAACTGTGTATCCGATTGTCCGGGATGGGTGGTAATATTGTTATTGAAAGCAGACGTAAAACAGTATATATCAAGATAGACGTGTTATGTCGGGTATATAGATAGTGAAAGAAAAAGTTTAGGCTGCAACAAACTTATCATTTGTTCGATGTAATGAGACCCAAACAATTTGGGAGTGAGCGGAAAAAAATCCGTTGCAATATACTCTGAGTTGAGCAAAATGAGTAGATTGTATTGAACATTTCTGTCAATCTCATTCAAAACGTTATTGATTGCAAATACTAGTTTTACAATGTGACAAAGTTTTGTCCTTCGCAAATGATTGTAATNAAAAAAAAAAAAAAACAGTCTGTGCCATAGAATATAAGCCAAAATGAATTAGGTAAAAACACTTTTCATCTGAAAGGTCAGATACGGATACGGGGGCAAAATGGTCAAGTGCGGGCGCAATAAAAAAAACTAGTTGCATGTCATTTTACAATTTTCAGGGGCGGGACATCCGACGAACATCTGATCATCCTGTTGTGGACTTAAATATAAATAGAGATCTTTTACAAAAGAATATATTATGCATGGATATGTTGAATATCAAGTGAAGTAATTGAAAACAAAACGCGCATAGTTATCTTAAGGACCGGGATTAGTAGAGGATATGGTGTCCGATTGGCAATCGGGTTCGATCTTTACTTTGAGCGCGTTCTCGATATCTTCTATTAAGACACCAAGCCTTACACTTTCTAAAAAATCAATCGAAAATAAATTGTTATTACTGGAAATTCATGACATGTGCGCCACTTCCAACGATAACACAAAAAGTGACAACCCTTGTTTCCACCTTTACGTTTGTAGATGATTTAGAGATGACATAGATATATATGACAACGTTATCTTCAAAGCCTAATACAATTTATTTTAAAAAGAAATACATTGCAACACAAATATAATAAAACAAGCAGTACAAAATATACTACAGCATTGTTGATATTCATCTAAAGTTACATTTGTAGAAGCACACATTTATAACTGTGAAATAAATACAGAATCTAATAGGCGTAACCGAATATGCAATTTTGTAGAGCATTACCTAGCTTGAAGTATTGAATATCTGTTGTTATACATATGCACGTCATATATATATATATATATGACGTGCATATGTATAACAACAGATNTTTGCATGATGAAGTTGAAAGCGTTCTCATTGGCAGTATGTGATCAACACTTTACACTAATGTTAGTGCAAGAATTACAATTGTTAGTGCAAGAAGTAAAATAAAATACTATTTATAATATAACATAATGTTTCACTTCCTATGCGTTACATTAAGGCGCGTGTTGTACTTACTCATGTCAACATCGCTTTATCATTAGTTTACAGCATTATAGTCCGCAGTCCGCACAGGCTAATCGGGGACGACACTTTCCGCCTAAATTGGAATTTTTGCGAACAAGAGACTTCAGTTAAACAAAAAATGTCATAAAAGCGGAATTTGTCGTCCCTGATTAGCCTGTGCGCACTGCACAGGCGAATCTGGGATGACAATGTACGCACAAGCATTATGCCCAGTTTCGTCAGAACACGACACTATTGTTCATGCGAGATACAAATATTACTAACAGATCAGAAAAAACATGATAGTTGACTAACAGTCTTTAAGTCATTTTAAGGCAACCGTAAAGTGAATTCTGCTCAAAAGGGTATATAAAGAAAGTTTAAGTCGAGTTTGAAAATTGTTGATTTGTGTCAGAAAAAAAAAGCGTTTTAAATCAACGATTTGAATTAAAAGGATTGAATCCATATTATGCAAAATGGAATCAGGTGGCCGTGGCTTAGTGGATGTGTTGTCCACGTAGCGGTGGAGGGCCCAGGTTCGATCCCCACTCTGGGGGCGTTCGTTAGATCTCTCACAAAGACACCAAGTACTGGATCTACTAAGGAAACGGACTCGAGAGTGTCTAAATAAGTCATATACTTTCGATACAATTTATCTAAACAATAAGTGTAAACTAGCATGCTTTGAATTCTCAAAAACTCATTACGTATTTTTTAAAGGCATCATAGCAGTAACAAGAAAAACATTTCCGCTGGATTTGTAATGCATAGTGTACCGTCAGGATGTTCAGACAAAACGCGAAGTTGTCCATATCAACGCTGTGAGGGATCAAACAGAGCTTCTCAAATTCTGCACCAGGTACGTCCGTTACACAAAGTGGGAGGTGGGAGGCGGCTGTTAATGGCAGTAATGGGATACACATATGAGACTTGGTCTGGAAAAACCAGGCTTAATACATGTGCGTTTAGTGTCGTCCCAGATTACTCTGTGCAGTTCGCACTTTCCGTTTTTTTGCATTTTTTCGTTTAAAATAATTGAGTTAAATATAAGCGACATTTAAACACGGCTTATTGTTACATTATTCAATTTTGTGTCCTCAACAGTAAATTATAAGTTATGTCCCCATACCAACATATTGAAAAGAATTTTTAGTTATCCCGTCACTTCCCGTTAGCTCTGTTCATACCAAAATTATAAAGGTAAAATCAAGGTTAATTGTTACATATAAAAGTGCCCATTGAAACTACTTTAATTATCTGTTGAAACCCAAATGTTTTGCTCGGTTAATATCATTGAAATACGCTAACCTGTCGAACCAGTCATGCTTTTGATGTGATTACAATTTTTTCAGTCAGAAGAAACGTACTATGCTTATGAACTGAATGTACACTCCACACTTTTCTAACGCAACACGTATTCAAAAATCAATATACCTCCCTTATTTTTGAACGGATTTTGTTGAAATTCGGGCTCAGAATAATTCAACACATACACAACACTTCATGTAAATTTAAGTGGAATTGATTTACCCAAAAATGTAAAACTTAACAAAAGTTAAAATCCGGTAGGGTCAAGTTCGAGTTTCGATCCGGTCCATTGATTTTTGGCGAAGTTACGGGCCTTGGACTTATAAATTACTTTTATAGTAACCCTTTTCCATAATGTTTTCCTAAACGCTTTCAGATACTGGCCCGGTGCTGGGTATGCGAGTCTTACTACATGACTTACAGAATAAGTTCGAGTTTCGAGCCTATCCATTGATTTTTGGCGAAGTTACGGGCCTTTTACTTAACACTTTTCTCTTAAATAACACTTTTTTTTTCCTGCAACGCTTTTAGATAGTGACCTTGATTTTGGTGTGAAATTGTACCTATATGACTTACAGATCAAGTTCGAGTTTCGTTCCGGTCCATTGAGTTTTGACAAAGACACGGGCCTTTGACTTTTCTTAAGTAGCTGCTGTGCGACTTCAAAGCGCAGTAGGGGTCATTGCGTTTCACAAACACAGCTCTTGTTGGAATTAGTTTTATGTTTTCCTGGTGTTAGAACCCACCTAGAATGATGCAATCGAAATTAAATTATAATTATGTCGCGTTTCACTATGTGCACGTGCAAAAAGATGAAACCATACTTAACCAACGTGCTAAAGCGTCCGATCGTCACAGATGAATTATTTTATCGTGAGCATGCACATAATATAGTCAAATGAACACGTGTACAATTTTAAATTCAAATCATTACTAATAACGGAGATATTCAAGTTTTAAAAGTGTTGCGTTAGAAATGTCTTCAAGTGTATATTGGTATTGTACTCTTTGACGATTTGCTTTTATAATTTGCTTATACACGTCAGCGGTATAGAAGGTACTTAAAAATTAAATTCACGGTACAATTTATTATATTATATGTATGTTCTATAACTGGTATAAGGGCGTTGATCCCAGTTTTGATGATTTTGTGTTTAAAATTAATGTTCTGTTATAAACGTATTGGATGAGAACAAGAATTTCTCTCCTGATAGAGTTGCTGGAGTTTAATTGATTGCTTCATTCTTTTTAGTTACAGTTATAACTGTGTTGTGGTCTGGTTTTCTATTCTGCTGACAATCACTTTCTAACTCGTGATATAAATATAAGTTGTTAATGTTTTTGTTTCTATATCACTTTTCTAAAACACTTGAATTTATCTGGATGCTGCCTCTGCTCTGTAAAAATGAGGTTTTATTCCCTCTGCCTTCATTTATATACATTGTTTTTTGTTTTCAAATGTCAATCTCTACCTAAAGTATATATTATTGCGAATGATCAAATGCTTACGATAATAATACATCATATTGCATATTTTGAATGTCAAGGATGAGAATTTACACTAAAATTGAACTGTACATAGAGGAATAAACCAAATCGACATTGAACACAATCAGCACAATAAAATGAGTACTACAATAAACAAGAACGCCATGTTTTAATAATCTAACTCGTGCGTATTAAGAAAGTGTTTTTATACCCCACCTTAAGCATAAACAATTTGATACACCCGAGTAGTAAACATTATATTGGTTTAATAGAAACCATATCTACTAAATGCATTTCATCAGATATATTTAAAACACACGCGTAGTCTGGACATGCATGTGCATAATTCATGATAAATCAAAGCGCCATCAACACGACGAAGAAACGAATACTGATAAACAAAACATCCATATAACTACTCGACAATTCAGACTGAAACTTTTTGCCTTTGTTTTGATAATATTTTTGTTAGCAATATGATCGCACTAGATACATCTTACTATGTTCATATGCTTGTGTATGTAAGTATGTGTATATGATAAATATACACACACATAAAAACAATTATTGCGTATATCCGCAGCCTGTCCTGTATATGTAGTTGTAGTATTATACCTCATATTGTTTTAAATATGTGTGAAATCGGTTTGTATTAACATGTATTGCTATCAGGAGTTATATGCAAGATCGACATTTCACTTATCGGCTACATGTATCTGTAATTGCTATACATCACAGGAAGTTATCAGCGACGTCACTTATTATCTACCGGAAATTCCGAAGCGATCACACCACTTTTCCTTTGCAATTTGCAAATTAAGTAATTAAGACACATTGATGTAAATTATCCACGGGTTTTCATATAGAGTTATTATAACTCTCAATAATATAGTCTATGCATCCTAATCAAATCACTTTTCATTAGATATTAAAAGGAGATTTAAACTTTTAAACGTATTTAACATAATTTACTTTCCTTTTGTTCCCTTCTTATTTAGTGTATTGTTTAGTAGCGGGATGGATATTTTTTACGAGCATATATTCTATATATATATAGTTGACATAGTATATGCATTGGGGATTAACGGGTTGATGCCTGAAGTACAGCAGTGGATTCCAAGACATAGACCTGGCCATTGGCCACCGCAAGCATTACTTGAAGAATGTAAAACATGCATGTGTTTCCTTGTACCTGCTGGACTCGCTGACAGCGAAACAAAACATGTGGAATGGCGATTGTCTCCGAATCTTATTGAGCGAAAATTGATGTTCAACTTTAATATAACTTAAATTAAGTGTTGTGAACTGCTGAAGATGATAACAAAATCTCTTTTTAATATCATAGTACAAGGTGGAATAACGAGTTTTCATTGTAAAACTATATTATTTTATACCATTGAAAGAATACATGTGCGCCTATGGCAAGACGATAACTTAGCTTTCCTGGTGACACAATGTTTATATACTCTGCGGAGATGGCTAAAATATAGAATATGTCCTCATTATATAATAAAAGGCGTTAATTTGTTTGACGGGAAACTAAATCGAATCCAATGTAAAATATTATACAAATTCGTTTCGTCTCTCATTGAAAACAAACTTGAAGGACTAATACAAATTGATATCGATAATATCGGTAAAGTATTGTCCGAAGGGACAATTGGATCTTTTAAGCCTGCGCATGGTATTCTAACTCGTTACGATTTTCACTTAAGCATTCAGAATAAATTGGAGTTCGATAGAGTGTGTCGTCAGCAAAATGATATCTGGAGATGTCTATTAGAAGTCGTCGAAAAGAATTCGTGTGCAAATGCATTTCAGAACTTAACAAAAATCCTAGGCCATTGTACAAACTATTATTTTCATGGTAGTGTTTTGGAAAGAACTATTATAATAGCTGAACAACTATTTATATGGTTTCTGTCTTTTCATGTATCTATGCAAGCGTCGATGACCATCCAAAATCAGAGTCATCTTAACAAATGTGCTCTTTTGTTCAAGCCATCGCTGATAACGGATGTCACATCAAACCGATTAAAATTGGTCTCTTTCTTGGTGACAACAGGACATTTACAATCAGCACTCGTCGTTCTTTGTGATATTGAACGTCGATTAAACGCACAACCGATAAAGATATGCTGTGCATGTGGCGAGTGCAATTCGAGCGATATGCAATTGAAAACATTTACACGCTATTCATTTGGTAACCGTCCGTGGAATGACAGTCATATGGCAATGTGCGTTCGATTTCTCAAATATGAAGCATTTTGTGTTCCACCTGTATTGTTACTTGAAATGAACCGTACTGGGATTGAACCGGAACACAGTAAATTATATCACATTCAAATAGACTGGAACAGACATGTCAGCGTAGATGCCCACGTGTTCATGTACTATTTGCAGTTTCTTACGTATGGAGGACTAGGTGACAGACACAAACAAGTGAGCGCTTTGCAGGGATTGTCAGCTTACATCAACAATCACATCTTAGAACTGTACCATCTGGATACTGCGTTAAATCTTTTGGGACACTGTCTGGAGATGAAAGGTTTTTTGGATGATGCTGCCACCATATATTTGAAATCACGGGCACTAAAGCCTCGTAATAACGCTGCAAACTGGCATATAAGAAGAATACGCGGAAATATATGATACCCAATATGTGAACATGTTAAAGCCCTCGTTTAATTGGATACAGACTAAGAAAACTGAAGCCACATCATATTTTGAGCAGTTGACATCAACATAGAAGCAGTCACATACACACGTATATACAGAATGGGTGACTTACATGTACACGTGCTTTGATGTATACGTACGCTTTTTTAATTACAAGTATATCATGGCAAATAAACGACCGCGTTTTGATTGGTTAAGGGACAAATAGTCGAAGGTATATTACACATTATTGCCTCTACCGTATGATATAGGATATTCACAAAAAGGATGACAGTAAACAATTGCTACTCGTACAATAGTTTATTCAGAATCACATAGATGCTGTAATTTTTTTCCGATGCTCAGTTTCATGTTTTCATTAATAACTAATCTGAAAAACTCACGATAATGGCATTTAATGTAATTTGAATATTAAACTATTTGATACTAATATTACGATAGTCTATTATAATATTATTATTTCGTCATTACAATGAGACTGATTTTGATAAGAAAAATCATTTTGAATATGTAAGACAATTAACTGTTTTGTTCTAAGAAAGTTGGTTCAAAACTGTATAGCTTAACTGACCAATATGAGTACATAGTATTAATACCCGTTATTTTGCTAAAGATTTGTTTCGTACAAAATACACGAGAAATGGACGACCACGGAAGTTAACAACATCAAAATATAAAAAGAGGCACTGATAATAGACTTTAATGAGTAAAACTATTAACACACATCAGCAAACATATACTCAGTGGCCATTTTCGATAAATATGTGCGCTTTGTGCAAAATCAAAATATGTGTTCGTATGATTATACTCATACGTGCGTTACTTCAAATAGAAACGATAGATTATATTGGTACATTGATTATTATTTATATCAATTATATTATACAATTAATATAAATAGTCAATATATACCCATACATTTATTATCATCGGTCAATATGGAGTATCACTGCCGACTTCCCGACTAACTTATGGATGGCCACGACATGTCTTAAAATAAATGTTAAGCAATAAATTGCGAAAGCAGCCTATATTCTCAATAAGATGTCGCTTTTTCCAAGAGCATCTTAATCGAATAAATAAAGGTCTCGTCGGTTCAATTATATATTCAATGGTGCAGTAGAATACACTCAGACAATTAGCTAACGTTGATGCATACATTCTTGAATGTCACATAATTGGTAATGTAACAATAATACATACACTCATATTTATAGGCATGTTAGAGATTGTATAATAGAAGAGCATACTTATAATTCTATAAAATATAGCCGAATATGAAAAAATGATGAAATCATATTAACAGGCAAATTAGACATTGTATAGTCTAACGAAAGCTTATATGTATCATAAATTCAATGGAGTACCATGAAGTATGAAATAAATAACAAATACAATGATATCAACATGCATGTTAGAGGTGTAATAATTTTGCGATGGCTTGAACTTATCATAAATGTTATGGAGGATAATTACTTATTGTAATTTAATAATTTTGCGATAGCTTGAACTTATCATAAATGTTATGGAGGATAACTACTTATTGTAATTTAATAATTTAACGAAAGCTTGTACTTATCATCAATTTTATGAAGAATAACTAATTATTTTAGTTTAGAAAACGAAATTAAGACAATTTCTGTTCTCAATTGTGATTTAACAATGCATGCTTCGCGAGAACGGGCAGAATGGATACCTTGAATGATGAACCTGATGATGTTGACTGATGAAAGGTCTACATACTCAGCAATAACTACTTCCGGTTATTAGACACGATTTACAATAACCGACAACACCAAAAACTATTACCAAGTCGCACAGTGCTGTATCGTCGGTTGAAATGTCAGATGCTATTGACAATATCTGTATGCTGATTTCACACTAATATGGCTTTTTTCCGTCTGATTATGATCTTAATCTTAACGCTGTACATTAATGTATCAGGAGTTAACTCGAATTTGACAAACTTTCAAAACATAAACGCTGGAATAAGAAAATTTCAGACTAAAAACAGACATCATTTTGTTGTGACGTTTTATTCTATCCAATCATTTCTTAGTAGATTAGCAAACTATTGTTTCCACGGTATTGTTTAATAAAAAGACATGTAGATAAAAAGTGTTTATAGTTTTAATATCGTACCTAGCATCTTTAAACTCGTCAATATTCACCCGTAATTATATTCCAATCAATCAACGTGTCTGGACATTGTTTACGCATTCATTGGTAAAGAACGTGGCATCTACCCGAATAAAATTGGCTTCGATACTGATTTGCTCAGGGCACTTTAATTCAGCGGTTGTCATTTGTAGAATAAAGGATGATTAAAGTAACATTAATACTCACAAATCAACGGAAATTTCGATAAGTATTTCGTAAAATAAAGTAACCCAATACAAAATCATTGTTCATTATAGCAAAAGCCAAAATTTCAAAACGAGATGGTACCATTTTATTGTTCTTGTGTCGTATGAATAGATATTGTCGCGGGATATTAAAATGGAATTAATTGTGACACGAAAAATTAAAAACAAGCATTTTATATCTACAAACATCCATGTAACCAGAAAACATCTCGTTTTGAAATTTTGGCCTTTGCTATAAGGAACATTGATTTTTTATTGGGTAACTTTATTTTACAAAATACTGTGATTGTTTTATTACTGTAAGCCCAAAATCACAAGATGAACGTGTGCTATTATCTGAAAAGTATTACAGAAATAACCGTCCTCTTAATTGAAATAATAGTGCGTGTTATGTTATATAACTTAGACATGAGACATGCTGCATTCCTATGTCATTATGGCTTGAAATATAAAGGGCTGGGTTGGAAGCGGAATAATTTGAACGTTATCGGGTTAAAACGTATTAAGAGAGAGAGAGAGAGAGAGAGAGAGAGAGAGAGAGGGAGAGAGAGAGAGAGAGAGAGAGAGAGAGAGAGAGAGAGAGAGAGAGAGAGAGAGAGAGAGAGAGAGAGAGAGAGAGAGAGAGAGAGAGAGAGAGAGAGAGAGAGAGAGAGAGAGAGAGAGAGAGAGAGAGAGAGAGAGAGAGAGAGAGAGAGAGAGAGAGAGAGAGAGAGAGAGAGAGAGAGAGAGAGAGAGAGAGAGAGAGAGAGAGAGAGAGAGAGAGAGAGAGAGAGAGAGAGAGAGAGAGAGAGAGAGAGAGAGAGAGAGAGAGAGAGAGAGAGAGAGAGAGAGAGAGAGAGAGAGAGAGAGAGAGAGAGAGAGAGAGAGAGAGAGAGAGAGAGAGAGAGAGAGAGAGAGAGAGAGAGAGAGAGAGAGAGAGAGAGAGAGAGAGAGAGAGAGAGAGAGAGAGAGAGAGAGAGAGAGAGAGAGAGAGAGAGAGAGAGAGAGAGAGAGAGAGAGAGAGAGAGAGAGAGAGAGAGAGAGAGAGAGAGAGAGAGAGAGAGAGAGAGAGAGAGAGAGAGAGAGAGAGAGAGAGAGAGAGAGAGAGAGAGAGAGAGAGAGAGAGAGAGAGAGAGAGAGAGAGAGAGAGAGAGAGAGAGAGAGAGAGAGAGAGAGAGAGAGAGAGAGAGAGAGAGAGAGAGAGAGAGAGAGAGAGAGAGAGAGAGAGAGAGAGAGAGAGAGAGAGAGAGAGAGAGAGAGAGAGAGAGAGAGAGAGAGAGAGAGAGAGAGAGAGAGAGAGAGAGAGAGAGAGAGAGAGAGAGAGAGAGAGAGAGAGAGAGAGAGAGAGAGAGAGAGAGAGAGAGAGAGAGAGAGAGAGAGAGAGAGAGAGAGAGAGAGAGAGAGAGAGAGAGAGAGAGAGAGAGAGAGAGAGAGAGAGAGAGAGAGAGAGAGAGAGAGAGAGAGAGAGAGAGAGAGAGAGAGAGAGAGAGAGAGAGAGAGANGAGAGAGAGAGAGAGAGAGAGAGAGAGAGACAGGGACAGGGACAGAGACAGAGACAGAGACAGAGAGAGTTCAGTGTGGGTGCTCGTGTGCTTTTGTAAAATTTGCATTGTCTTACGTATGGAAGACAAGCTGACAGATTCTTACAAGAATGTGCTTGGCGGACAATCGAAGAGTACATTACAAATCATATTGAAGAACTGTACCATCCGGAGATAGCATTTAACCAAGTAGGCCACTGCCTGGAGATGGACGGTAAGTTGGAAATGGATGCCTATGTGTACGTGGTATCTGTACAATTATGTTAATGTCAAATTAATGGAACTTTTACGTGTCCGTGAAAGGTAGGTGTTGAAGTAGGAAAAAACATTATGTTTGAAAATGGCTATTGACATTTAATAAAATTAGTGTTTTCACCGTTTAATACGAATATGGATTACGCACTGAGAAGTTCTGAATCTATATCTGATTGATTTTATTTTTTATTGATCATTTAATGGCACATGCAAATAGGTGACACATTTATGAACATGCACGATATGACTGAGCTAAACTCCAGTGTGTCACCTGGTCATGAGTCAGCCGTGCGATACAAAGATACGTCGACTATACTACAGCCGAAGTAGCCGACTGCACAATTGATCATGGTGATTGATGTTAAATATACAACTTATTCACATTAACATATATTTTCTGAGTTATACGCGACGCAAGACCAAAATGATATCCCGATACTATGATATAAAACACCTGTGCGCGACCACAAGTTGTCACTAAATGCTACTAAATGTCACTTAGCTGTGACAAGTGGTCATAATCATATATATATATATCATCCAATCAGTTTTCGCCATTCGTACCAAGTGACCGTCCAATATTTTACC
>VMBQ01017016.1:0-10237 GCA_007657795.1 Dreissena rostriformis | reverse complement strand
ATATATAGTACATAATTTCAGCTATGTCATTGTTAACTCCAGTGAGTGTGTTTACACTTATGAATAACATATAACAAAGAACTTAAAGGGAAAAATAGACACATAAAGTACGAAAATATTCATAACATTAGTCTGTTTGTGTGTGTTCTGCCATAAATAACTAATTATAGGCTAAGTTAGCCTCTAACTTTCTTCAAAAAAGAAAACAAACTATTCGTGTTCAATTACCTTCTGCGATTCTTTTATTAAAGGCAAGTGACCAATGTCGATACATTAGCCAATACAAACAAGACATCACTGAATATAAGCAAACGTGTTTATCCAGAAGTTTTAACTGCAAATAATATACATGTGTACGTGTATCAATTATAATAATGCATATGCATAAGCGACATGATATGTACTAAGAATTGCACATCATGTCATGTTTTATTTATAGATGAAAAGTTTGATAAAAGATTTCCATAATCAAGTCGCGTCAATTCTGGCAACATCTGCACGTTCAATAAATGTACAGGGGAAGTATACACTGGAGCCTCGCTCTGAGAAAACGTGGCTTAATGCATGTAAAGTTGCGTCCCAGATTAGCCATGGTCCATGAAACAGTTATAAGAAACTCTTAAATATACAATGGCATGTTGCAAAATAACATCGAACAAAATTGGTCATAATTTGGATACTGATGAATGTGAAAAATGTTCAACCCACCGTTAGGTAAAACGTCACTCAAGACTACAACGTAAAGGCAATAAAACACCATGCAAATACTGCTGTTCAAATGAAATAACATAGACATGAAAGGACCGAAGTTGTCCAACAATGTACTGATTTGGATGTACACCGCACGTTAGGCAAACATTTTTATATTTTCTGTTCTACGGGAGCGCCGACCATATATTTCGAGAAATACAAATACAAATAAAAGTCATTTTCGGGTTTTTTATTAACATTTTACCCGCCGACCTGGTATTTTATCCAAAACTTAAAATAAAATGCGCAGATTGCCGGAAGTGTTGTTAACTAAATGTTTATAATACATGCTGTTTCGTTGTGCCTAGTTGACTTGTAAAGCGTCAGCGTTTTTTATTGGCTATTGCAGCCAATACCACACGCTATTAGCCAATCGGTGAGTATTTTACAAATGATTTTCCTATTGTATTTTCGCAAATGGCGGAGGTTAATAACAACAATGAGGCGCATGGGGAATATCTCAAAATCAAATTTATTAAAAATAGAGAAGAACTCATTTCCATTAGAAAAGTAAATCTTGAAAACACAATTTATGACATCATTCACATATTATGTTAAACGAACATAAACATTATTAGCGTATTTGCTGATGATGCAGGGGTGGCAACAAACATATCATTCGTAGTTATAAGAAGTTTTGGGTAGGGTTAATAAATATGCGTATTTATTAAAATGTAGATCCTATAATAACTATTCCTTTGCCCCATAGATCCTATAATATTTTTATTTGATAAAAATCCACATCCCGAAAATGTCCAAGAAGTACTACTTTACGTTACTTTATGATGAACATGAGGACTGAACAACAGGTNAAAGGCAAGTGACCAATGTCGATACATTAGACAATACAAACAAGACATCACTTACTATAAGCCGACGTGTTTATCCAGATGTTTTAACTGCAAATAATATACATGTGTACGTGTATCAATTATAATAATGCATATGCATAAGCGACATGATATGTACTAAGAATTGCACATCATGTCATGCTTTATTTATAGATGAAAGGTTTGATAAAAGATTTCCATAATCAAGTCGCGTCAATTCTGGCAACATCTGCACGTTCAATAAATGTAGAGGGGAAGTATACATTGGAGCCTCGCTCTGAGAAAACGTGGCTTAATGCATGTAAAGTTGCGTCCCAGATTTGCCTGTGCAGTCCGCTTATCAAGGACAACACTTTCCACCAAGAATGGATTTGTGTTAGGAAGAGACGTCCTTTAAACGAAAAACACCATAACAGCGGAAAGTCCTGATTAGCCTGTATGAACTGCACAGGTTAATCTGGGAAGACACTTAACGCACAAGAATAAAGCCCCGTTGTCCTAGAGTGAGGCTCATTTTTAATAGTGTTTACCAGATTGAGAGGCTAATAGAACCCTACACATTGATCGTTACATTATTGAAACGCAAATATGGCTAATGAAGGTTACTTCATCATGAGTTATGCGTATATTATTCCGCATGAGAGGGGCATAAAATCACAGCTAATCAGCGGTGCCACTTTATGCCAAGATTGCATTTTCGTTTAGAACAGTTTTCCTTTAAACGAATATGACAAGACAAACGGAAAGTTTCGTCTCTGATTAGGATGTGCGGACTGCACAAGCTAATCAGGGAGGACACTTTAGGCAATACATTAAGTTCAGTTTTTCCAGAACGCGTCTCAAATAATGGCTGGGATTGCAATCAAGTGCAATATGTTCATTTAGTTTGGTAGCAAGCACTTTTAAAATGTTGATTTTCAAGATACCACTTAAAGAGATATTACATTAAGATTGATGTAAATATTGTTTAATGATTGGACACGTATTAAAATGTTACAAAGTGTCTTGATATTGTGCAGGTAAAATGAATCATTAAACACGCAAAGTTGGAAACAGTGCGAAATAACAACGTACTGTATTTGTTCATCCAACAAATATATTTGGCCAATGTGTTCTTTTTTTAAACTGGGTTTTAAGCACCATTTTATGAAATAAACATTGATTTTTAATTTGAATAATGTAATAAAAATGCGATGATATGCCCATTTAATAATCACAGATAATTGTATTACCAATGACAGTTTTGTAATATTTATACAAAAGTGTTTTTTTTTTTTTTACTTACCAGTAAAAAACCGAGGAAAGAGATATAGCTAATGAGCGGCAACGACACAATCAATCAATCAAAATAACACAGTTGGAGTTACAAAATCGTGGAAACGGTACAAATTCAAACACAAAAAATTATACATATAATATCAAACTAATAGTTAAGACATCCATATGACAATCCCTTACTTTGGTAATAATTCTTAACAACACGTATTAGCTCACGGATGATAATGCACTATTGAAGAGACTTATTCTCTAATACGGTTTTGAAGCCTGAAACAGTTCCCAAGCGTAAAAATGTTTGTTCTAAAGGTCCCAAGTTTTAATCCAGGTGAAGTCAACATTTTCGATGCATATTTGTCTTAAAATGTATTGAATATATTAGATATTAATATATAATATAGTTGTTGCATAAGTACATTCATGTGCAAAGTGACAACATGAAAATGGAGTATTGTTCGATACTTATCTTTGGCCGATTTTACCCGATACGTATGTACAAATCAACATTCAAATATAAAAATCGTGTGTACATACTACTAATATCGGTTCACGGTTAAGGTGTGTGTAAAGTAACCAGTGGTGTATTTTAATTGTACTTTTAATTTTTATTCTAATACTCGTTATTAATAATAAATGGGAGCCATGCTCGTTGTATTAAAAACATATTAACTTTGTACAATATATAATATAAAGGAATCAGTTACATGTAGGTTAAAATATGTGTACATTAAAACACAATTCATTACTTTATCGCGATGATAGAACTATTTTGGTTGGCCACAATTTGCGACACGTTTATTCACACGGACCTAAGTAAGGCACGCCGTAGCAATACACTGAAACGAAAACTTACTCTTTTTTTTACATATTTGTTGTTGCAATATTTATTATCGAGCCCTTATATTAACAGTTTTCTGGCAATGGAAGTGCACATTACTCACCAATGAAACGAAACATAAACAAACTTCGTTTTGCATATTTTCCCGAGAGTTATTATCACGTTCCGGGTATAACTAGTTTTATGCACTGGCAGTGCACGTTTTGCAACAATAAACCGAGAAATATACAACCTATTTTAAATATATTATCAAAATTAATGATCCAATCCCGGGTATATAAAGGTATAAAGGAGCAATAAAATGTCAGGTTTTGCATCACTGCGTTTTGCAAGCTAGATTATATAAATGGCATAATTATGAGCGAAATTGTCTCTTGTTTTGCCGTTAAAATCAACACAATTGCTAATGTGATTACTGTTTGTGTTTTCTTTTTCCATTACCGGTTTTTGGTTGTTATGTCAGCATGACTTCGTAATGCTTTCTGATTTTTTTTCCAAGCCAAAACACCATGCAAATACTGCTGTTCAAATGAAATAACATAGACATGAAAGGACCGAAGTTGTCCAACAATGTACTGATTTGGATGTACACCGCACGTTAGGCCAACATTGTTATATTTTCTGTTCTACGGGAGCGCCGACCATATATTTCGAGAAATACAAATACAAATAAAAGTCATTTTCGGTTTTTTTATTAACATTTCACCCGCCGACCTGGTATTTTATCCAAAACTTAAAATAAAATGCGGAGATTGCCGAAAGTGTTGTTAAAAAAATATTTATAATACATGCTGTTTCGTTGTGCCTAGTTGACTTGTAAAGCGTCAGCGTTTGTCATTGGCTATTGCAGCCAATACCACACGCTATTAGCCAATCGGTGAGTATTTTACAAATGATTTTCCTATTGTATTTTCGCAAATGGCGGAAGTTAATAACAACAATGAGGCGCATGGGGAATATCTCAAAATCAAATTTATTAAAAATGGAGAAGAACTCATTTCCATTAGAAAAGTAAATCTTGAAAACACAATTTATGACATCATTCACATATAATGTGAAACGAACATAAAAATTATTAGCGTATTTGCTGATGATGCAGGGGTGGCAACAAACATATCATTCGTAGTTATAAGAAGTTTTGGGTAGGGTTAATAAATATGCGTATTTATTAAAATGTAGATCCTATAATAACTGTTCCTTTGCCCCATAGATCCTATAATATTTTTATTTGATAAAAATCCACATCCCGAAAATGTCCAAGAAGTACTACTTTACGTTACTTTATAATGAATATAAATATATATATATATATTAAGAAAAAAGTATGCAACGCCGCTTCTGAAGAAAACAATGCACATCATACAAAGTCATGCCACAGAAAACCAGCATTTTTAAAGATGGCATTGCCGGCTTGGGACCTTAGAGATGCTACATGTAGGAAATGTAGTGTTAAGTACAACAACATCACCACTACTGCACTATACTACACTACACACCTGGCGTGTTTAGTCTTTATTAAAGCAATATACAGGCAAAATGTGCTTTTACCTATAAATATATGTAAAAGTATGTTTATTATTATTATAAAAAGCTTCTACAACAGGGTAATGAGATATATAAAACACTTTAAGGTTAATGCAAGTATACATAGAGTTAAATTGGCTAAGATTTTAAATTGTCAAAGTTTTACTTTTATTTTTTTGGTCTACTGCTCACTTTTCATGCTTTTATTTTTATTTACCCCCCCCCCCGACTCAATTTTTTGGAAAAATTTCCCGTAGAACAGAGAATAAAAAAATGTTGGTCGTAACGTCATACACACGTTCGCGTAACCCTCGTGGGTGGAGTTTCCGGGTTGTATACTGCAAAGACGGATAATACAAACAACAACACCCAATTTAAAGTATATTGGAACTAGTTAAGGTCGATGGTAAAGAATTTTAAGCACCATCTTTTGGAAGCATTACACTCATTGTTTCCATAAAAAGACAGGCAATATAAATAGTTATTTGGTAAATCGTTTATAAGAGTTGATATAATGGAATCCACTGCGCTTTGCTCTGGAAAAACTGGGCTTTATGCATGTGTGAAAAGTATCGTCCCGGAATAACCTGTGCTCTTTAATCTTAAGTACACAATATGTGATTAAACGCCCGCTAAAAACGAACGTAAAGAGCATGAGTAAAAACCTTATAACTCATAAACGTGGCGTGTTCTGAGAAAACTGGGCAAAATGCTTGTGCGTAAAATGTCATCCCGGATTAGCCTGTGCAGTCCGCACAGGCTAATCCGGGACGACACTTTCCGCCTAAAAATGGATTTTCGCTAAGAAAAGACATCATTTAAACGAAAAATTCCATAAAAGCGAAAATTGTCGTTCCTGATAAGCCTGTCGGACTGCACAGGCTAATCTGGGATGACAATTTACGCACAAGCATTTTACCCAGTTTTCTCAGAACACGACACAAACTTAAAAATCAACAAACCTCTTTTGTATCAATAATCCCATTTAAAACCTATTTGAAAGTATAATTTATTACGACATTATGATGTAACCTTTGGAAAAATGGCTTCCGATGCTTCAAAAGGATAACACAATTGATAGCTTCAGCTTCATCATAAATGTTTAGTATTAATACAATTCCTTTAATGACATACATAAATAGTTTTAAACGCTCTTGGCGGTAATAAGTGCTTATATAAAACAAAAGTCAGTGCTGGCGAGGCAATCGCTATATGGAAATTATATATGCTTGATAAGACGAACGTTTATGACTTATAAGTTGTAAATTGTACGTCCTTTATAGTTATCGTTCTAAATACCATACATGTACAAACAAGCCTGTTAATCAGTGTTTTAACCGCGTGAAACATTTAAATGCCAACTAGTTAGTAACTATTTTTTATTTGCTTATCTTATATTAGAAGAAATCAGATTTAAAAGAGTTAAATATCGCGTTGACATCTGTGTTCGTACCGCATTGGTCGAAATTTAACTTAATTACTCAATTGTTAAACAGACTCAATATTTCTTCAGATAATAATTATTGGTATAAAATAAATTGACACAACTATTCATTAACTTCTACCAACGCGTAGCCTTTGTTCATAGATAAAAGGTCAAGGTTATACTTGAAGGAAAATACTCCAACTATGGCCACTATTGAGATAATGAAGACTGCAAATTTATGATTTTATTCCCATTTTCGAAATAGCATGTTTTACCCAGTAAAGATAGCAAGTTTTGCGCGCAAATTTCAATGTCACACGGGTTCGACATGTGATCGCAAGGCATCTAAAATTAAAAGCTCCTTGTATTTTTTATACTACAAACCATTTGGATGTCAACAACTTATGGAACAGAACAGAACTTACAGATTATTATTAGTTTATTTGCGATTTAAACATATACAGCCCTTCGTCAACAAAATGTATAATAATTATACATGCGTCAAATTTACAACACAAGTTTTATCCATTTTTACAAAAATATGATTTTTTGTGAGAATGTAATATTTCAGCGAAGGCTCTTTGTTTTGTTAACAAGGGTAAGAAAAAGTATTAAATCCGCAATTGATTTAGGAACAAATTATGCAGTAAGATATTATATTCAAAATTTCACGCAACTACGCATAAGGTGAAATTTATAAATAACTGCAGCGAGTAGTATAAACGCAGCAATCTGATAGTTAATACATAATTACAATATAGTGTATATGATTTGTATTATTAACATTAAGTTCATGCTTCATTGAGCTCAATATTTTTTTGCTTGTATAATGAATTTCTTGACTCAAAAAGCCAATGGAACCAAATAACTAATGGTTAATATCTGTATAAGACTATTACATACTTGACGCAACACCAACAATAAACAGAATGCTTTACTGAAACCGTTTGATAAAATAAACCAGTATGCTATCAATATACCTTGCATGTTCCATTGATTAAAAACTTAAACAGAATGAGAGTAAGCTATATATTGTGAAACCAATATTATTAGTCGGCTACCAATGTTCGTGGATGTTCGTGGGTCTCTTCAAGTAGGAAATTTTGTGTCCAATGACTTAGAAATTTCTTAGCCTTAAATTAAACATTAATGAAAACACGAACTTAAGAATCTACAGTATTATGTTACCTTGTGCGGCGACTCTAACTACAGCTGTACGTTGTACTTGTAAATACATGAAATTGAATAAAGTTAATATATATATATTGCAACATTAGCAGTGATATTAAACTACACCACGACTTACATTCAGTACATTATTTTGTAACGATATTGGCACAACATCAAAACAAATGTAATTACTAGTGTTATACTTGGCTTTGTTTCTGGTGCTTTCAAACTTACCTGACTATTCATCGTAACAATACATGAAATACTGGGTTAGAATCTGTGACAAAACCAGAGACTTTTTTATATTTGTTTATACAGTTTATATGTCCAAGTTCCATGAATGTTTGACCTTATTTATAATTCACGTTATATAACATATAATGACGTGTAATAAAAAGTGTTAAGAGAAGGGCAACAATTTGGAAAGGAATAACACATATGTACATAGAGCAGATTGAATTTTTATAAACGAAAAAGAGTTTGCTTATTGTTGATTTAAAGATAGTTATAAATTGTATGCACAGCTGACATTAAACAAAGTATCATAATAACAATTGTTATATAGCACCAATACGTTGTTTTATATGCAAATGGGTTGCATAATCAAAAGTACAAGAAGCGTAAATTACTTGATGCGTTTCGATACAAAGTCGAACCTGATTTAAATAATGTTTTTCATTTTGTTAAAAGGGACTTGACCTTGACATTACACGAAAACATGTTATTTTTACTGGGTGAAACATGCTATTTTAACAATGGAATGTTAATAAGTTGCAGACAGCATAAGCCAAATTATGTTTATAAGAGCATTTTCCTAACAGTATTACCTGGATATGATATCTCAGAACAAAGACTGCGGTATGAACACAGGTGTCACCGCGGCATTTTATACTTTTAAATCTGATATCTTCTAAAACAAGATACGTGGTTATTTACTACTAAATATGTATGATGAAGCAGGAGGTATCAATTGTTTTATCCATTGAAAGCATCGGAAGCAATTTCCTAAGGTGACATCATAACGTCGTCATCAATAATACATTAAAACATGTATTAAAAGGACTTGTTCACGTTTTGTTAAATTGACAAAATTGAAGAAAAAAAATGTTTCAGATATGCACGTTTTCGTTGTAGTTATGATATTTGCGAGGAAACAGTAATACTGAACATTTACCATGCTCAAAAATATCCAGTATAATATTATGCATTTTTTGACGATTTTAAAACCTGAAAATAATAAAGCGTTACAAACGCGAAACGAATGAATATTTTGGAAAGTTCTGTTGTTATCGTTATATTTTGTGACATAACGAGGATTGTTAGACTTTTACTCCAAGGGTCAGGGGTTCGAGTCCCGGTTTGGATTACTTTTTTTTTTCTTTAATGTTTCTTCTTGTTTTATTCTGGAGCTATTTAGTTCCGATGTTTACATTTATCAATTTAAAGCATTTAACGACAAACTTCAAAACATGCCAAAACCCGTGAACAAGTCCCTTTAAGGGGGATGATTGATACAAAAGCGTTTTGGTGATTTTCATGTTAATTATTTGTAAAGTTAGAATAGTCGATTATTTTTCACTCGTGCTCTTTCAGTTCGTTGTAAGCAGGCGTTTAATCACAGGTTGTGTACATAAGCTTTAAGTAATACAATACGATTTATTAAGATACATTTTAGCGTATACATACAGATAAATAAGGAAATGTAATGTTTTCTACGGATGCAACATTTACGATCATCAATTTGACGTTTTTCTTATGAAAACGTTATGAGTAATATCGTATATACGCTCGATATACAAATTATAACAATATGAACTCATGTTCTTTGCTGTTAATGTTTAATTTGCGAAAAATATATTTATTTTTATGCGATACACTCCTAGGTAAAATGTCTTTTACTTGGTAATGCGTTTTAGGAAGATATTTAATAGTGATTTAGATAGAAGTAAAATAACAATTGTTTGAACAGTGCTATGGTAATTTTCTGAAGTTGCTTGTTGTAGCAATTGATGACAAGAGGTCACGAACCATAAACCACAAACCACATTCAATAAATAATCGGTGACATTCTATAATGTCTTTCGATACAGTTACAATAACATGTATTTGTCCGTTTAATAATGAATGTTCTTGCGGTGTTTAATGTTTTTATCATAAAGACATGCGTAATATATTTATGCATTAACGACAGAGTTAACAACTGTTAAAGCAACAATTTTAATAATGTACTATTCGTATTCTGGAAAAAAAACGCAAATAGTGCAATACTGTATTATAATAAACTCGATTTTTTCTTACCGTGAATTGTATACCATTATTAAGGAAACATATTTTTGAGGCAGTAAATGTAAGAAATTATAGATCCCATGGTTTAAATTACGCAAACAATTGTTAATGCGCTGACGCATGTTTTAGAAGGTTATA
>VMBQ01017015.1:0-10427 GCA_007657795.1 Dreissena rostriformis | reverse complement strand
CAGGGACGCTTGCCATTTCTAGTATGTAGGTTTTTCTTCACAGATTGGGCAACACACTCCAGGTTTAGTGTAACTGTAACCTGTAACGCATGCCGGGCAGCTCAAGGACTCACATTGCACTGATCCGTTTCGGCAATAGCATCGTTTGCAGGGATTCTTGGGATCTACGGGCAAAGCGTCACCTAGAAAATATATAACACGCAATGTGTCAGTTTACACATTACTAAATTGATGTAAAACACGCAATAAACTTAGCAGTCGAATAAAACTAAATGTCACAACAGTTTCAAAAAACCGTTTAATCATTCAGGTCAATTTCAAGATGTTTTACCTTTAGAAAAATGTTCATTTTTGTATTTAAGCGTTATATTTTGAATTAACCGCGACCTCTGCTCATCGTTAATAATAATAATAATAATAATAATAATAATAATTAAAATAATAATAATAATAATAATAATAATAATACCATACTAATCATAATAATAATTATACCATACTAATCATAATAATGATACCAATAGTAATTACAAAAATACTACTAATAATAATACCAATTATAAAAATATTGTCTTATTAAAATTTACCTTCGTTGAACACAACCCCATTTACGGTGCATCGCTCTATAAATGTTAAAAGATAAATAATGCTAATAACTATCATAAAATAAGTATTGCATGTAAAGCAATTCAACTTCATATCACAACATGCATTATTTATCTCTTTTTCCTCTGCATACCGGAATATTAGCATGAACTTTAAATATGTTTGGCTTGTCTTTGATTTCGAAACGGCCATTCCTATATTCAGCTATAAAACCGAAATTAATAGTAGCTTGATTGAATTATCGGACATCCCTTTTCGAACATTGTTAACAGTGCATCAATCCAAATACAACGCTCAATAATTTACAGACTATAGAAAACAACTGCATAACATAAAGACACTTATAAAGCGTATGCTCTTTTTACAGGTAGGTAGCAAGAAAGGAAGTATCCTCAATTTAAAGACTTTATGTACACTGCTTTGCATTAAGCCAAATGTACGGTCGATTATCTCTTTACATACGAAGGAAGTATCCATTGTGTTTGTCGCTGGAATGGGATTTACAAACGAAAATAAGTGCAATATATTATGGCTGTGTTCGAATAGTTGGTCTTTGTTTAAGAACACTGTTGTGTTAACAATGATATAAAGGTAACACTCGATCGGGAAGTATTGTGTTTTCGTTTNCTTTGCATTAAGCCAAATGTATAGTCGATTATATCTTTACATACGAAGGAAGTGTTAATAGTGTTTGTCGCTGGAATGGGATTTACAAATGAAAATAATTGCAATATAGTATGGCTATGTTCGAATAGTTGGCCTTTGTTTACGAACACTGTTGTGTTAAACAATGATACAAAGGTAACACTCGATCGGGAAGTATTGTGTTTTCGTTTAACAACATGGCCGACGGATGGACCGATATTATTAAAGCGAGAAACTAATTTGCTTACTTGGGCAATCTCGTTTTGAACAGTCAGGTACTCCATCCCAACATTTACAGTCGTTACAGTCATCCTTGAATATCTGTCCACTCTGGTAGGTTACTCCCTTGTATTGACATGGTTTCTCTGAAATATGTGATCAGCATTTAAAGCTTTTATTAATTTTCAATAGCAAAACGTTATAATAGGTAGCGTTATTAACTATTGGATGCTCCTTTTTAATCTTTGTGGCACATTGATCAACATGATACCTTTACGATTTAAAGACCAAATTAACTCTCCTTTTCAGAACGTCAAGGGTTAAGACAATGCGCTTCTTACAGACAAAGTTAGCACCCATAGTGCGTGTTGCTAAAGTATGAGTTTTAAATAAAGACAACGAAATATATGATGGCTTTGTTCAAATAATTAAAAATTGTGTACAAAAGATATATTGTTTAAAACTGAGACCTAGGCAACACTTGATCGGTCAATTCGTGTTTTCGATTTGCAACATAGAGAACGCAGAGACCGACATTATTAAATCAAAAAAATATACAGCGAGTTTGAAATCGGATTTAAAATTGACCTTATGAGATGGCACAGCGCTACTTTTAATTACATGGGCAATCACGTTTTGAACAATCAACAGTGCCATGCCAACATTTACTGTAATAAAAGTCATCCATGAATGTCTTTCATGAACTAGTTTTCTTACTTGGGCAATCTAGTTTTGAACAGTCAACAGCTCCATCCCAACATTTACAGTCGTTACAGTCATCCTTGAATATCTGTCCACTCTGGTAGGTTACTCCCTTGTATTGACATGGTTTCTCTGAAATATGTGTTTACATTATACAGACATTTACTAGTGTTTAAACAAACAAAATATTATTACGTGTAGCGTGATCGACTTATCGTATACCCTTTAACACATAATCTTTGCAGCACATCGATACAAATGAAACAATAACAGAGCATCTGAACACATTTTTCATAAATTATAATATTAAATAAATTCATTTCTTACAAACGAATCAAGCATTCATGGTAGGTTTTCTGAAACTCGAATGTAAATATAATTTGACAACAAAGCAATATGTTATGGGTGTAATTCAAAAATTTAGCTCCATGTACTATCTATGTTTTGTTAAATACGGAGACATTTTTTATTTTTTTAATTTTGGTTTTACAACATTGCCGATGGAGGGACATAATTAAAGCATAAGTATACCCAGTGTGTTTGGAATTTGATGAAACATTGAACATAGGAGAACAAATATGTACTCGATTTCATTACTTGGGCAATCTCGTTGTGAACATTCAACAGCTACACCCCAACATTTAAAGTCGCTACATTCATCCTTGAATATATGTCCACAGTGGTAGGTTACTCCCTTGTATTGACATGGTTTCTCTTTAAAATGGTTTCTGAACAAATAGATTTTTACTAGTGTAAAACGAAGGACGGTTTCTTTCTTGCTAAGAAAGTTTGACCTCAAGACAAAACAAACAAGGGAAAATCTTCACGGATACATATTCCGAGTCCACATTGTATATTGTTACCAAGTTATATGTATGTTCAGAGATATTGAAATATAAAAATGCGAAGTCTTTATTTAAACTCACAACGTTATTATATAATATACTAATGCAATTGACGTTATCATTATACTTACTTATACACGCCTTTTCTGTGCATGAAACTCTGCCATCATTGCATATGCAGTCATTGCAGTCATCCTTGAAGGTCTGTCCACTTTCATAGATCTGGCCTTTGTATTTACAATCTTCCTCTGAAATAGAATGAGATAATATATATAGTATTTCGATCTTAACGGGCGTTCCTTTCAACTAAGTATGCTTGCAACTACAGAGCTTTGATGGTTTTATCCTAGTGACGAGTTGCAGCATATGTAATGCTGACTTAAATATTCCTTTTGTAATTGTTGGTCGTATTTATAAACACCAAACCATGTTGTTTAAGCTAATTAGAGTATTAGACCAAAATGAATACGTAATCATTGGATTTTAACAGATAAAATATATAATATTTTAAAATATTCACCTTCGTAAATATTTAGTATTTTGTTATCATATGGGCCCCTGTCAAATGTTGTCACTAACTTTGGCAAACCCCTGTTGTACGTTGCACGCTTTTAATTTCTTACCTACATGTTACAATTATCACTCAACATTTCATCGTCTTTATATACTGTGTATACCTTTGTAGTTTAACGACTATACTTCATGCTATAAGACCATAATTATAAAGGAATTATATCATAAGAAGTGTTCATACTATTTTATAATATATTGTGTATATAATGTAAACGCCTTACATGAAACGTATAGAGACATATATATATATATTTAAGATTTTATCACGCATGGTGCTGTCAAATGTTTAATAAATACATGTACACATGGTTTTAAAATCTGAAAAAAAAACGATTAAAAAAGGAAAAAACAGTAAGTGTAAGACGCATGAGTATTTCAACAACGCAGCGAACCTGTCATGCAGACAATTGTATAGGGCGATAGATTGTCGAAAACCAATTGGAAATTTTGTCAAACCTTTGCATTTCTCATCCGTGCATATCATGGAACCGTAAACACATACGCACGTGTGGCAATCGTCTTTGCAAGTGTCCCCTTCGTTGTACACTTTTCCTTTGAACTCGCATGTGTTTCCTACAACAGTATACCACTTGTTTATTAAGGTATGCGTAGAAAACCAGACTAACGAACCTAGGCTTTAACCCCTTTATGATTTGCATTTAACGTACCCAATCGGTAACACAATCTTTCATCATTTCATGTGAAATATTATGTTGTTTATTTTGTTTAATTAGGTATAGACCATTGGTCAATCGCCTTAATTTAACGACTATCTAACGTACGTTTTCATACGGATTGTTCTTTCACCGATACAGAAAAAAACATCGAAGAAACGAAATCTGACAATATAAACCATCTAAACTATCTTTACGCCAAGGAAATATAAAGTATAAAGCGAAGCTTGCGTGGAACAACTCTTTTTTTATTAAATAAATGCTCTCAAAGAAGTTCAATTAGTGTTAATATCTACTTGTATATGAATTTTCAATTCCCTCCACTTAGTTTGAAGACTTCTGAAAATGAAAATTCCAACAGCGGCCCAATACTAACTTGTTGAGTTAAAACACTTGATACATATTTACATTTGTATATGATAAGCATTTTGTCGCCGACGCTCATATTTAAAAAAAAGTCTCAAGATAGCTATGTTTAATGATTTATTCAAAATTGATCTATACCCGCATGTATTCCGGTTAACGATAACAACGCGCAGAAGCCGACCAACAGCATAACACTCTGGAAGGGCACCATTGTGTAATCTACACAACAAATAATTAAATGTACATGTATCTGAAATTATAAACCATCAGTTTAGCATGAAGAATCATCGCGCTCCGCATAAGGAACGTTCGTATGGGAAGTTAATTGTACACATGTCATCACAACTTGAGAATTTCGAAAAGGTTAAGAAGAAAATTTGTATATATGAAAACGGATTTCAATTTTAATAAATTTGTTTAGATACATGTATTTATCATTTAATTACTATCAAGCTGAGAAAAATTGTTATATTTGATTACCAAAAGAACCATAATAACACAAAACTTTTAATACATTTATTTTATTTTAGTTTTACTTTTGCTTAATATCACCAAGGCTTAAATAAACTTGGTTTTCAATGCCATCGACACTCCAGTGCTAATAAACATTATCCAATAAAAGTCAAAAGACAAGTTTGTTTAAAAAATATCTCAAATTCTTTACACAATTTGGAAACATCAGTTTTATATTGGAGTTGTTATATTATATGATTTTAAATATATTTGCAGTATGTTTAAGCCTAATAAAGCAGATAAATAAATTAAATATTAAACTAATCTATCCAAAACACAAATGAAGTATTTAAACGGGTAATTTAATTAGATAAATACATCATAACTTACATAAATATATCTTAAACACAACTGAAAATTCACACTTACCTCTGGTTCAGAAGGAAAGTTGACTGCATTGTTCGTCGTTCAAATGGCAGCTTTTTATACCTTGTTTTGACACAAAAGCCAACCAAGTTCATCCTTATTCACAACACTTGTGACCTTTAAACACAAGCATCTCAAGCTGATGCCAACGTGATTAGGGACTGTATTCAGGCGATTATCTTAAGAGCACAATCTATCCTACTTAATTGGTGTATGTTTTCGCTCTATCAAGTAAACATGTATGGATTTGGTCGTTCGAACGACTTAATTACTCGTTCCCGTGACTTCATAATTCGTTCGCACGTGTTGATTATCTCGTTTCCACGAACCAAAGCACCTGTATGCTAGCATCAGAGTTTTACCAATAGATCTAGGACCAACTCAAGACTAGACTATAATGCTTTTAAACAGCCAACTACTCTATCCATATAAAACCAGATATGGGGACGTTTGGGCTAACAAAATAGTACGCTGCTGCCGCCCAAGACAACCAGACGTTGTTCCATGGTTCATTTAAAAAACCCAATATCGACGCCAAGGTTAATAAAGTTTCTTATCAAGAAATGTATAATGTTAATGCGTACACTTTTGTTTGTGTACGGATATACATGTATTAACTTAACATTATTGCTGTCATTACAGGTCAAACAACGGCATGTTTTCTTTAAGCGTATGGCCGTTGTAACTCTATCGTGTATAGAAAAAGAGTCAGTATTTTCAAATTCAATATGCAAAACGAATACTATCCCACAAAATCACAAACACACACATTAAGAACATTCAAATAAAATCACTATCTGATATTGGGAAACATAAACAATATATAAATATCATGAAAACAACAACCGGCTAATCAATGCCCCAGTTTCAGTCAGAACATATATTTCCACTTTGTTTTCGTAAGCAATTTCCATATGGCGTATTGCACTTTAGAGTTCTACGAACCTAACGAAGTTCAAATATGGCGGCGAAAAGAAGGTTATGACTTGTGTTGTGTTATAAGTGTCGCCATGTGTAGTTTTGTTGGTGTAATAAGTTTTTTGCTGGCTACATTGATTGCATGAGTATTTGTTTCAACGAATATGATGTTACATCTTACAAAATGATAAATACAAAACTTCTTAGGTACGAAGCCAAACTCAGTAACATATTTAAGCATACAAATGGTTTTTCAATTACCACATAATTTCGTTCGTTGTTTGTTAGATGCTATACACTGCTCAAAAAGCCCGTTTACAACAAGCTTGTATCATACTTCATATGCACGAAAGGACTTCCAAACCTAAAGAATGTGAGGAAAAGGAGAAAAATCTTCTTTACGGCAAAAAACGAACGCGGTGACTTCCTACAACGAAAATAAACATGACTAAAGCAGAAAAAGGTAATACATGAAGATCGCAATATGATGCCAACGTGTTCAGGTATTATTTTCAGCCGATTATCTTCAGAACACAATATATCCTACTCAATTGGTGTATTTTTCCGCTCTGTCAATTGAACATGTATGGATTCGGTGTTTGAGTATATATTACCACGTAGCATAGAAAACTAAGTATAATTAGGTGAGTTTAGCTCATGCAAACATGGTTAACCGTCTTAACCTTGGCGCCAGTTATTCGGTTAATCCATACAGGACATACATTGTGTCAGGAGGTTGTGATTAGAACATCTCGAGCATATATATATATGCGCCTCGCTCTGTTAAAACGGGGTTTAATGCATGCGCGTAAAGTGTCGTCCAAGATTAGCCTGTGCAGTCCGCACAGGTTAATCAGGGACGACACTTTCCGCCTTAACGAAAAATTTATAAAAAATACCATACAAGCGGAAAGTGTCGTCTCTGATAAGCCGATGCGGACTGCACAGGCTAATCTGGGACGACACTTTACGCACATGCATTAAACCCCATTTGCACAGAGTGAGGCCTATATATATATATGAAACTTCTCGAATACTGAGGCATGCTTGAAATTTTTACCGCAGCAATGTGTTTTATTCTTACCTTTTCTAAAGCAGGATTTGTTTTTCATTTGAAATTGAATTCATACGTTAACAAATGTGCCTAATCATGGTTTGAAGCTGCACCTCTGTTGCGGATGATATGTTCAAATGCTAAACAAACGCTCTAGTTTTTTAAATTAACGGAGTATAAGATGAGTTATTATTCACAGTCTGCATGTTATTAATGTATAAATACTACCCACATATTGTTAGTTTAAACGTATTTATTCATTTCGTAATCATACAATTCAATACATTGTTGCAAAGTATAAATTCATGGATTAGAAAACAAGCATAAATCTTATATTAATTATTTTCCATGGTGGAGTTGATTCATATATGTTTTGCATTTAGGCGGCCACAAGAACAGGGATGCGCTCAGGTAAATGTTAGGATTGTGATTGGGTCGAGTTAAAAGTTAAAACGGAATCATGGTAGTGTGGATATATGTCATACAAACAAAATGGATAGTTGATTAAGAAGTTACTGAGGCATTGTGTCACAGAGGCCCCACTAGGGTCGGGTCAAAGTCCACAGCAGCATCGTTCTACGAGTCAAATACATGTTGTTGGAAAGGTCATTTGAATTTAAATGTGTGTGTGTTGCTTAAAATCAATTGGTTTTGTTTCATCCAAATTTAAGCATTGAAAGGGTTCTTTTAATTAATTTACAAATATTAACAAACACAAAAAGTTAAAATACTTATTTTTTATGAGCAACATTATTATACCAATATTTTTTTTCTATTTACTGTAATTTTGACACGATTGCACAATATTGTTGTTTTTATTTCTCTTGAATCTGAGAAAAGAAGAAATTTGATTGAATGCCAATCCACGAGCAGATCATGTATGGTATATTAATTTTCGTATAAAGGTCAAATATTTATAAATATTTTTGTATTGATCTACCAAATGCATTTTAAACGATTAATGTACAAATATTATTGTTAGTTGGTTTTTGTGTTTGTTACTTTTTATTTCAAACCGCTCTGGGTAAAAAACCTTATTCATACCTGCAATTCGCTAGACGCTAAACGCCTTATTATTAAAAAGAAATTATTTAAAAACTTACCATATAATACTTGCTTCAATTAAAATGATCATAAGCTTAAATGAATGGTCTCATGGTTTATAACATGCATGTATTTAAGTGTTGCAGTATATCGAGGAATCCTTTTATTTTACCGTTCTGTGTTTAATTACAATCAAACAGCAGAGAACCATACATCTCTGTATAAAGTTTATTCGAAGTACGCATTTCAAGGCCACTTGTTTTTCGTATAAGACCATTATACACAGATGTGAGACTTCACTGCCCTCCTGTTAGACTTGGACTCTGTTCCATGTATGAGACGACGTTAGACGAATCGATTTTCCGTAACCATAAATAACGTCAGAGCTGATAAGGCCCAAAATATGACCATTTTATTGAACAATTAAAGTCATAATTATAGTTTTCAAGGTCGCGCGCATACTGCCGCTGTAACGATGACAGGGTTTTAAACATTACAATTGTTCTCTACGCCTGATCATCAATGGCGACAATAGTAAGCTATTTGAATAATTCGCAAGGGATGTTATTCTCATTAAAATAAATCATGGTACATTTACTGGTATGGTAGTCATGTTTTAAGTTTAATAAAAACTATGGGAGTTGAAGGGGCTCAATTTAGCCCTCAGGGGCATGATTTGAACAAACTTGGATCGTGGCAATCAAACATCTGTATGACGGAAGAGCAGTATAAGGGAAACCAGTTTACCACCATGGTGTGGACAATTTTGACTACAGGGTCATGATTTGGACAAATATGTTACAGGATGTTTCAACAAATACCAAACCTCTTTGCCTTCCGGTTTCAGAGGAACATATGCTCATAAGGGACTTGTTTACGTTTTGATAAAATGACAAAATTGAAAAAAAAAATGTTTTAGATTTGCAAATTTTCGTTGTAGTTATGATATTTGCGAGGAAACATTAATACTGAACATTAACAATGATTCAAAATATTCATCATATGCATCTTTTGACGATTTAAAAACCTGAAAATTATAAAGCGTTACAAACGCGAAACGATTGAATAATTTGGAGAGTTCTGTTTTATCGTTATATTTTGTGACATTACGATGATTGCTCCAAGGGTTAGTGGTTCGAGCCCTGGTGTAGATTACTTTTTTTTAATTGTATTCTTGTTTTATACTAGAGCTATTTAGTTTCGATATAAACATTTATCAATTTAAAGCATTAAATTACAAAATTCAAAACACGTCAAAATCTGTGAACAGGTCCCTTTAAATGGATAGTATGGAAGCGTCAGACTGGAGATGATTTTAAAGTGATTGCAAAGGGTTTAAAGTGAGATTGCACGATTTTGTCAATATTTATGAATTTATATAAAATGTGTAAAAAGCTTATTATACCAATATACATTAAAATGAAAGTTAAATAGAACATGTTTCCAAAAATGCGAAAGAAGCCAGATATTTAATTCTGAAATCGAAAATGTCTGTACAGTCGAATTCGCCAGCATGTATAGCATGCGTGTACGATGTGATTCTTAATTTAATTTGAGTTCAGATTTGTTCATACGACACAAAGACACAATTTTGTTTCCTAACGATACCTATTCAAACGACACACGAACATAAACTCTTATCCTAATAAATAGACGAATGCTTCGGTTATTGTAGGAAAATATGTACGAAATATCTTCGTCACAGTCGGCTCGGGGCGCTTATTTGTCTTTGCTGCATTTTATGATATTCGTCTTCAATGTAACACATATTGATGATATATTTACATGATAAATTTATATGATAATTTATTTGTCTTTGCTGCATTTTATATTTTGCTGCATTTTATGATATTATACATATTATAATATATATTATACATATTATAATATATATTATACATA
>VMBQ01017014.1:0-10479 GCA_007657795.1 Dreissena rostriformis | reverse complement strand
TGTAAAGACTTAGAGACTTAATTAAAGACTGTAAATATATTGCACAACGTTTTGAAACAACATAACAATAGACTATATTGGAATTTATTCATTTTGCATGATTATCACATGTATAACTTTTAAGAAATTTCGAAAGAAAACTATATTTTGATCGTGGATTTATTAATCCTATTTTATGTTAATATTATGGCTACCTTTGATTTTTTTTTAAATAAAACCTTAACACCTATGACAACAAATCCTACGCGCTGATTTGAACACGAGCTTGATTTGTTCTAACATCATTCAGGCGGCCGCATCAGACGCTGATGTGGAAGAGAAGCGTTATGTCGACTTCCTGGATATTCTGCTGACGGCGCGGGACGAGACGGGAATCGGACTGACGCGCCTTGAGATCCGAAACGAGGTCGACACCTTCCTGTTCGAAGGTAATATCTTGCAGGATCAGGTGCCAGTTTTAAAACCCCAGTAAAATACTTAAAACTAAACTGCATAGATTGTTGTATGTATAGTTTCTTTCCACGCGGTAGCGCGTGATGATTCTGTTGTAACTCGAGTTAGTTACACACGTTCTTACAAAGATTACATTATTGTTAGGGTATCAATGACCATGTTTATTAAAGTCGAGTACGCAAATGCTTAAAAAAGTACACGTTTCAGAAATCGCTTATATCGTATATGGTATCTAGCTCAATAAAGAGCAAATGCGTCGGAAGAGGTAAAACTATTAATTTGGCAATTAATAATTGGTGCTTTAGTTGCTATACACTGGATGCCTCTTGAGTAAATCTAGTAAGAACAGGCGAACAGGAAAGTACAATTCGCACTAAGCTCGTTCTAATAAAACACATAGTTTAATGATTATAGTACACATGAAATTATTCTCAGTGAAATATACGTCAGTTTGTTTTTTTCATTAAAAAAATCCATATTCAGCATCGATACAATAATATTTGGGGACTGATGCTTTAAAGTAACAATATCAAAAAATCCTATAACATGCAATTCTATAGATTTAAACACTGTCATAAAGAACGAACCTTCTAATGAAGTTGTGCCAAAAGTCAGCTTTCTAGGTTTAGTAACTACACGAATGCTAGCGGATATAGCAATGCATTCAACGAATAAATTAGCCCCTAGTTTATAGAGTAGTATGTAGGCCGTAAAACGGATATTGGTGTGTGCTATCATCGAAATGTTTCGAAAAGTTTTAAATCGGGGTGTGCATAGTAGATTACACAGATAATTTCAAAATCCGAGTTTCGTCTTTTTTTTTGTAGTTCTATTATAGTAAGATTATTGACTTAAAGAAATAAAAAATACACGAGTACTCGCAGGTTTCATTCGAGCCATATATTTCAACACTTTTATTCACATTTGATTACAATAATCCATCCTAAGCACACAAATACATCATATTTTTATGCAAATGCGTTTTGAATGCCCAGTTACTCGCGTCCTTGAACTGAATAAATGATGCACTCCTATGACGTAATGTCAGCACGCAAGCGCGTGCAGTTTGGTGATTTGTTCTGCATTCAGTTAAACAAATCAACAGAAACGCTGTATTGTATTGATAACTTACGGCTATAATTATAATCGGTACATTTATCTGAAATAGATTCATTCAATTGATGTATATATTAAAAAGAATAGGACGTTTATACATTTTAACGAGTTAAATCGTCTACAAGTCTTACTGAATTTGACCTTTAACCGGAAGTGAAAGGCCGAACAAGTAGTCCGCTATGTATAAAGTAGCAGTGTAAAGGCTGGTATGCATGTAAAGCACAAGTTTACATGACACACAGAGTTTCCTTCTATAATATATTTTAGCTAAAGGATAAAGCATTTTACGGTACCACGCATTTTTTACAGGCCACGACACGACCGGAAGCGCTATTTCCTGGATCCTGTACTAGCTGGCACAACATCCGGAGGACCAGAGCCGATGTCAAGAGGAAGTGGATGCAGTGCTCGCCGGCCGCGATACCGACGACATCGAATGGTGGGGTCTTTATTTGGTAGCATACATTCCTAACCTTGTTTTTCTAATTCTATGTATTAGTGGTCGGCCTTTTATTTGCGTTAATTTATTTAGATTTTCCTAAATAGCAACTCAAAACAGCCTTTTTTTAGTCGAATTTCAGTTTATAACATTTTCCCGCTTGTTATTATCATAAAACATATACTGTTAGACATTAAAAAAATCAATGGACAGACAAGACGTGATGTGTAAATAATGGAATCCGTATGCTTATTATACATTTGAGACGCGCTCTGGATAAGGGGGTTTAATGCATTTGCGTAAAGTGTCATCCCCGATTAGCCTGTGCAGTCCGCACATTCTAATCAGGGACGTCACTTTCCGCTTTTATGAAATTTTTCGTTTAAAGAAAGTCTCTTCTAAGCAAAAAACCAATTAAGGCGGAAAGTGTCGTCACTGATAAGCCTGTGCGGACTGCACAGGCTAATCTGGGACGACACTTTATGCACATGCATTAAACCCCCTTTTCACAAAGCGAGGCTCATTTATATGTCCTTTACACATTTGTCCGCACGAGAATCAAATTTTCAGACACTTTTCCTTGTGTGTGAAGTTGTTTTTGTGCATATTATTATCCTCCATAGAAATTCGTATTGATTTGGACCATTTATATCTCAGCATTTTGTACGGTGTAGAACACTTAAACACTCACAGAAAAAAACTATTAGTACATGTGAATATAAAATGGCGATGGATTAAAAAGTATTAATGTGTTTTATATTAATATTGTGTTTGCGATTAAACATAAAGCGTATTTGCTTTACATAAATTTGATTCGTATTAAACAAACACTATTTATTTCAAATATAGGACGTACTGTGTACCAATGGCGTTTTTGTATCGTTTATTTGTGTTTACATAATCTCTAAAAACTCGCAATTGCTTTACCTTTTTTCCAAATTTAAGGTCTGATCTATTGAAACTAGAGTTCCTTACCCAGTGTATTAAAGAGGGCATGCGGCTTCACGCGCCCGTCCCCATTTTATCCCGAGAATTGCAAGAGGAACTCAACATTGGGGGTCGGGTCATACCCCCGGGCTGCATAGTGCAGCTGAACATCTTGGCGCTGCACCATATGGAGAAGTACTGGGGCTCGGACCACTGGGAGTTCAAACCAGAGCGTTTCGCACCCGAAAACATCGACAAGATAACTTCTTACCAGTTCGTACCATTTTCCGCCGGAAATAGGTATATGTTTTTAACATTAGTCAACACTTTCTGACAAATGCTACGTGTAGTATACTTAATATGCAATACATGGTTCCAATTTCCTAGGTATGTTTTCTGAGAAAGTATAGAGTGGACAGTAAAAGATATGGTCGGTCTGGTTATTGCAAAGAAACAATTGCTTATCATGCTGAGTGGTGGATTTCGTATCCGATAATGTAATGATTTTTTGTTAAAATGTAATATTTATACATATATATGTTGGTAGGTACTTACGGGTTCTATCCTCTCTTAACGCTGTGCCAATCCATTAACGCTGTGCCAATCCACTAAGCTCCGTCAGGTTTTAGTCTGTCAAACTGTTTAACCTTATACCTGTGTGTACTGCAAATTCATTTACCTGATCGGTCTGTCGTATGTCTTAGGAACTGCATCGGGCAGCACTTTGCGATGAACGAAGAGAAGGTGATCTTAAGCAAACTGCTGAGAAAGTTAGTGCAAAACATGGCATCTGTGAAGATGTAGAAAACATGATCAAGTTGGGTTGTAAATCAAAAGAAGGGGTGTTTACCAATAACATAGTAACTTTTACGCGCTGTCGTTACTATAATAAATTAGCGAACCGAAAATTTATAATTGTTTGAGAGAATTAAACACTTTGACCTAATTATGGTGGGATTTAAATGCATATCAAGAATGATTTTGGTTTTGATGTGTTTTAGTTTCACCAAATATGACTTTGTTGGATTTTTTACTAGCTTGCTAGAAATATTTGCAATCGGGATTTTCAATTTTAGTGTGTGTTGCTGTTAACCTTTGCATCGACGGGACATACCGAGTGTTACGCAATAAAGAACAACTGTAATGCACTCGGCGCTTTGATTTTCCTATTTTTCAGTTTCACGTTTCAACTTGATCCTGATCATGAGGTGAAAAAGAACATGTCTGGAGTGATGCGTACGGTCGATGGCATGTACATGTACGCTGAGAAACGGAGTCACTGAGAGCCTTGGAAGGAACGCCTGGACGCTTGGCGAGATCAGCGTCAATAAGGCGCTTGAATACAGAAACTGGACGTATTGTTTTATTTCTGCACGTGCTCTAATTCAGTTCTATTGATTGACATGTATGCATTTGACTTCAATTCTTATAAATCATATTTTTTTTAAGAAGTTTGTGTGATATTGCTGCAATACGGGTAATTTCGATTCGGAAAAAAATCAATATCAAAATAGCATTGTGAACCATTGTTGAGAATTCAACTGAGCGACTGCGTATGAATAATCTCAAATCAATCAGAATCGCATAACAGATTTTGTAAAAAAATATAAGCTTTTGATATCTGTTTTTTTTAAATGAGAATTATACTATCATGTGACAAACTATCTAAAAAGTGATCTCCGCATACACCAGTCACTTTGGTCACTTCCCTTGACTGGCCGCTGTACGCAGATTGACTGTATATTGTTGAGGTATTAAATTATATATACGTTAATAAAATACGCATATTCTTTACAATTAGATGAACATATTGACCGAAATTTGTGTAATTAAATTTATTTTCAAATAACTCAAGTGCGCCTGCATGCCACATGTCTAAACTTTCTTAAAGTTAGTATGCATGATTTTGTCAAATATTTATGAATTTATATAAAATGTGTAAAAAACTTATTGTACATTGTACATATATTTCAATATAAATTAAAATAAAAGTTAAAAAGGACATGTTTCGAAAAATGCGAAATACGCCAGATATTTAATTCTGAAATTGAAAATGTCTGTGCAGTCGAATTCGCCAGCATGTATATCATGCGTGTACGATTTGAATCGAAATTTAGTTTTTCGGATCATTATAATTTCCTGCAACGATACCTTACCCTACGACACACGAATACTAACTCCGATCCTAATAAAAAGACGAATGCTTCGGTTATTGTAGGAAAATATATACGAAATATCTACGTCACAATCGGCTCGGGGCGCTTATTTGTCTTTGCTGCATTTTATGAAATTCGTCTTCAATGTATAATTTTTCGTCCCTATTTTGTGTTATTGTAACATATTTTTGTCAATATATAACAATTAAACACATAAAAAAATAGTGCATTCTCACTTTAACCGAAATTCAAAAGGGTAAACTTAGCAATGCAAAGCGGTTATTGTATGTGTATGTTTTGTTATGTTATGTTTTGTCAAAAATAACATCAAACAAATCATAATGTGAGGGACAAGGTAAAATAATTGTATATGTATTTTAATGATGAAAAAAAATAGATTAGTACAACCGATTTATCATTTCAGCAAATTAATAATGACCAAAAAGCGAGCGCCATAACCACTCGGTCAATCCATTGTGAACTTAGTCGACTGTAGTATACTTCACATAACGTTCCAAATTTGGTCACCAATTGTATTGAAAATCAAAGAAAACATTCCACTTCATCGCATTGTTTCGCGTTACAAAAGATATTGTTAGTATATCAATTTCAAATGCTGATTTCTGAGAAACTCTCGTTATCAAAACTGAATTTAAGTACAATGTATATTAAAGTGTATTTATATATGTGTATTATTCGCTTAATTGTATGCAATTTTCTTTCATGTTTGGATTCTGCGACAAAAATGTTAAAATGTGTCCATCCGCCAATCTTTGAACACGTCCATGTAAGTAAACATCGTCCAGAAAAGTGAATAACACACGCATTATAGACGATTGTCAGTACTTCCGGTAAACCTCCTCCTCGAAAATGACATCTTTTCTCTTCATACGAAATCCAACCTGCACGCACACTTATCTAACATATTTAATGCCATGCAACGAGTATTAAAAAGCATACACCATTTCATTATTTATTTTAACGATGTCATTTTAAGCGAATGTGTATTTGATAATTTAAGAATACGTGCTTTTTCTTTGTTTGTTTTATGCTTTCATAAATGAGTAAATATTTGAATATTTTACTTCGTGCCTTCCGCTCTAATGCGACTGTCGTCAGACCTGATATTCGTCGGCGTTTGTCCGCCATCAGTTTCCAACCACATGCCCGGGCCGGCAGAGAAAATGTTAACATTCCTCCGGATCAAAACGAAATCGATTGGAAAAAAATCACATCGTTATAAGCTGTAGTCAGGTCCGGGCCATTGTCTCTCATATCGTTTTGTCGGCGTCGGTTTTGATGCGGATTGAGGTAGAAGGTTTAAACGTTTAGTGGTTAAGATAACGCGAGCTTGACTGGGACCTCAAACTTCAACCTTGACCATAAATATGTAAAGGAGGTATACATGTATGTCCATCTTTATTAGGTTACACACCACCAATACACGCTGGAGTATCTCGATAAGACTCTCCAACCGTTTCAAATTTTAACCTTTCTTAATAAAGACTTACTTGTGTCTTCGTCTTTGAAACTCGTCCGGGAAATCGTGGAACAGCCGACGAACGATCTTCACCTTTCGAAGGGAAAAATGAGGCCGCGAAAGTCCCCGTTAAACAAAAACATTCAGTCGTATGAAAACACGGATACGGATATCGAGGCATCTCGCAGAGATGTTGAAGACGGCAGTGTGTTTTTGACGTAGGAAAGAGTGAAACAAACGACCGATAATAACAACGCTAGGGATATATTATTTAAAGCAGACGGCAATCAAAACTCCGGAGCGCACTCACCGGCAGAAGATGAATTAGGAACCACACAATTTATGCGAGCAGCTTTATTCATGGAAAAAAATATTTTGGTTAAGGCGATTTTGTGGTGCACAGGGCAATGCGACGTAGTTTAGACGTTCGACGTCAGCATCAACAGAAGCACGACAGGGAATTCTGTGAAGACTGGCACACGGCAACCATCCGGTCATTGGGGGCATTGAAGATGGTTGGTCCATTCGCAAGTGACGTCAAACGGGAGGAAGTTAAACGCCCCAGATAGCAAACATCGTCACCAACGTAGTCGCAGACGAATATGTCGCAAACCAGACATGAGTAAACTGATTAAAAAGACTGAATAAAGATTAAAAAAAGATAAATATATTATGTTATGGTGGATCAGTGCAAAAAGTGGTTTCATTATACATAGATCTGATATTGTCCTTATGCAAAAAAAACAAGGAAAAAGATGACAATGAAACGGTTAAAATGTTACATCTCAAATATAATGTTCTAACATGCGATGTTTGTTTTAAAGCTAGGTTTAAGGAATGCACGGCCCCATCCTTGGGATATTTAACTCGTTGCACTGATCCACCATAACATATTATCTTTATCTTGTTTAATCAGTTGACTCATGACTGGTTTCCTGCACTGCCATATCGTGACCACTGCGAGGTTTCAGACCAAAAGGGGAAAAACAAAGCAGTTGTGTGTGCAAATAAAGATGTAAAAATGTGGCAGCGGTGGGATTTGAACCCACGCCTCCGAAGAGACTGGTGCCTTAAACCAGCGCCTTAGACCGCTCGGCCACGCTACCTACATATAATTGAATTTTAATTAAATATTTATATGTTTAATTGATTTTAATGAAATTAAACGCTTGTCAAATGTTTCTTCGCTTGTCAAATGTTTTACAAAATCCAATGCCCGCTGGCTAATAAAGTTATGAGAACATGGTCGAGAGAAGTTATGGAATAACACACATTTAACTTAGATCTTTTGATTATAAATATGTTAACAATTATATTACATAGATGATTTCATGATAAATAGATTTGATATTGTCCGTAAGAAAAAAAAGGAAACAAGGTGACATGAATGAAAACATTTGCGTCCGTCAAGGCAATAAAGGTAAAGAGCGGAAAAATAGTTACCCCCCAGTGTGGGGGCGCAATGGATCACTGTATATTATTATTTTTCATTATGAATGATTTCAAATTTATTTTTTAGTATTAATTATTTATTACGCATGAATTAAATTGAAGTTTTCTCAAGTGTATTACATATCATTGTGAGGCTCGAAAAAGGAAGGTCATCGGCTCAAACTCACTATTAACTGTTGTTTTTCGTTCATGCCTGTGTAGCGCTTGTTGGCGGCAGTATAATACAGTTTATTTTTTATTTATAATTCATTGTATCCTACAAATTATAGTATGCATTACTTAAATTGAAATTTCATCAATTGCTTTGCATATATATTAGCAAAGCAATACAAGTAACACAATAATTCATTCATATTTACTCGTTGTATGAATGTTGCTACCATGGGAAGAGGTATGGATATACAAATGGTTATAATAAAAATATGTTGAACAATTGGTTTCACATGGGAATTGAACACATAATTATGCACATATAATCGTGAACTCCTTGTACAAATAATGTTCGTATATTTTTATACTTAAAGTTATTTTTGAGCGTCAAACTATCGAAACTAACCGCTAATGGTTTTTGGCTGACACCTTTAGACGCTGTTACAAAACCCATGTTTTTATGTTACAAATCGTAAATCATCATTTAAAAACCTGTTTTCAGAATAGTTGAATGACGGTTATGGTTGTTGCTAAGAAGTATGGCTACTCCTCAAACAAGTAAGTGTGGGGATATGACCTACTAGAATTATGTTTCAGTAACGAAATCTTTGCATCCGGACTTCAAGTTAGACTGAGAAGACGAAGAAGAAGATACTGCAATCGTATGCGATGTGAAGTGGACAATGAAACGGTTAAACATGTAACATCTCAAATTTAATGATCTAACATGCGATCTTTGTTTCAAAGCTTGGTTTAAGGAATGCTCGGCCCCATCCTTGGGGTATTTCACTCAGTGCACTGATCCACCATATTTTTTTTTTTTAATCTAAAGTCTTTTCTAAACAGTTGACTCATAACTGGTTTACTGCACTGTTTCATTTAATATGCAATCCCATATCGTGACCACTGCGATGTTTCAGACCAAAAGGGGATAAACAAAGCCATTAGGGGTGGGTTGAGGGTCAAATTAAGAGGTTGAATAGGGATAAAAATGTTTCAGCGGTATGATTTGAACCCACACCTACAAAGAGACTGGTTCCTTAGACCGCTCGGCCACGGTTAATTGCAATTTAATTGAATATTTATAAAAACATATTGATTTTAATGAAATTAAACGTTTGTCAAATGTTTCCTCGCTTGTCAAATGTTTCCTCGCTTGTCAAATGTTTCCTCACTTGTCAAATGTTTCACTTAANTTAGGGGTGGGTTGAGGGTCAAATTAAGAGGTTGAATTGGGATAAAAATGTTGCAGCGGTGGGATTTGAACCCACGCCTACGAAGTGACTGGTTCCTTAGACCGCTCGGCCACGGTTAATTGCAATTTAATTGAATAATTATAAAAACATATTGATTTTAATTAAATTAAACGTTTGTCAAATGTTTCCTCACTTGTCAAATGTTTCACTAAATCCAGTGCCTAAAGGCTAATAAAGTTTTTAGAACATGGTCATGAGGAGTTATGAAATTTCAAAATAATTTTCTAGATATTTTTATTATAAATAAATTAACAATTATATAACATTGATGTTTCATTATACATAGATACATAGATTCTATATGAACCGTAAGGACAAAAAAAACAAGGAAATAAAGATGACAAGATTGAAAACATTTGCGTCCGACGAGGCAATTAATGTTAAGAGCGGGAAAATAGTAACCTCACCGTGTGCGGGCGTAATGGATCATTGTATATTTATTTTTTTCATTGTGAATGATTTGGAACACGTGTTTAAGTCTTAATTATTAATAATGCATGAATTTTATTGATTTTTGTCTGAAGCGTTTTGCATATCATTGTGCGGCTCGTAAATGGACGGTCATGTGCTCAAGCTATTAACTCTTTTCTTTCGTTCATAATTCCTGTGTAACGCTTCTTGACGCAAGTATAATACATTTGAAACGGCTAAAGTGTTCCATCTCAAAAATAATGTTCTAACATGTGATCTTTGTTTTAAAGCCTGGTTTAAGGAAAGCACGGTCCCATCCTTGGGGTAGTTCATCATTGCATTCATTCGCAGTAACATATTATCTTTATCTATAGTCTTGTTTAATCAGTTGATTCTTGACTGGCTGACTGCACTGTTTTAACTGTACCACGGTATTGTGACGACAGCGAAGTTTCAGACCAAAAGGGGTCAAATAAAGAGGTTGAATTAGGTTAAAAATGTGGCAGTGGTGGAATTCGAACCCACGCCTCCGAATAGACTGGTGCCTTAAACCAGCGCCTTAGACCGCTCGGCCACGCTATCTACATGTAAATGAAATGTAATTAAATATTCATATTTTTTAATTGATCTTAATGATAT
>VMBQ01017011.1:0-10358 GCA_007657795.1 Dreissena rostriformis | reverse complement strand
AGAATAGTAACACAAAACGAAATACTGTTATCAACTTAGAAAATTTACGAACATACAAATTGATGTTATCTTTGCAACAACTATTGAATTAATGATTTATGTATAACCCAGCAAAAATGCATATATGGGTCCCATATGGGTTAAATCTGGGCAAGCCGATATGGGTTAGCCCATACAGTACCCAAAAGGGACCCATGTAAACAGGCCCATGTGTATGTGCCGCTAAGGGACCCATTTTCGCCCATTATGTACAATTTTGGGTTTGACTAGATACCGAAATCAGTACTGTTTTCGCGAAAACAGTTAATTTACCGAAAACAGTTATATTTCACACATTTTCATCGCGTAAATGGCTTTAAACAATGATTGTAATGAATGTTTACTCCATTACGCATTGAAATGATGATATATATTAATTATTTCTTTTTTTACAGAAAGCAGTTTATTCTTGTTTAAAAACGGAAGCATTATTAAATACGAGGACATGATACCGAACACAGTAAAATTACTGAAAACAGTTATATTTTCCCCCTTTACATCGTGATAGTGGCGTTAAATCATGATTTTAATATATGATGACTTCAGCACGCATTTAAGCGAAGTTTCAAATATATTTTAAAACGGTACATACAATTAAGTAAATGGTAATAAAAAAGAATACATCAACAGAATATATATATATATATGTAAAACATGTTTAATATTGATTATTAAAATTTCTGGTAGACAAAATTAAACTAAAACGAACATAAATGTTTTACATAAAGACAATCTGTACTGTAATGTACTGCAATTCCGAAAATAAGGGTATTGTTTGCACACAAAAATTGGGTCGGTTTTGCAGTCAGGTTGGTTGAAACAAACAACTGTTTTTAGCCTTTATGTTAACTGGGCAAATCCGAGGATCTGGTTGTTTGAAATATCTGAGATTCAACAATTATTGGTGGTTTTTAGAGTATGTAATATTTGTATAAGTTTTATTCACGGACATGGAAAAATGGGCTTTAGCCTTTGGCGACCAAGAGTTTAACTGTACGCTATAAAGTCACGAAAGGTTTCGTGGTCTAATTAGAGGATAGGGTTGCGGCTTATCAGACTGCGCAAATGCGCAGGCAGGTCTGAAGCTACGCGCGCCGAATATGTCATTAGACCAATTTTCGCATGAAACGGGTCAATTAAGTTAATTTGATTCATTTATTTTTAGCTCTCACTTGAATGCATTTCAATAATTTATAAATCGGTAATAATGTGTACGTTAAGTAATTTCGTTTATTTTTTCAATGATTTTGTGAATTTACAAATAAACGATGTATATAGATATGTATAATGGTTAAACGTTATGACCACCACTTCGTTGTCGTTCACGGTGGGTGAAGAACGTTTTATTAAAACGTTTGTATACCAACTTCGAATAATTTGCAATATGGACACTTCTTGTTGGAAGGAAAAAAAATTAATAACGCTAAAAACACTCATTATCGTGCAGTTTTTCCGTCTGCAAACTTATCTTAAACCAAAATAAAAATACGCCATTCGTGGAAAGAACAGTGAGTCAGTGCTCCATATAATGCGGAAATAAATTTGGTCATTGTTTCAACAAGCGACGATTTCAGTTTTGTAGTGCTCGCCGTAGAAAACGGAAATGATAATCCTTATATCTGTTAAACTGATCAGGGGTTTCAAGAGGATTTGTCTTTTTACAAACTATTTATATGAGTCTCGCTCTGTGAAAATGGGGTTTATTGCATGTGCGTGAAGAGTCATCCCATGCTAATCAGGGACGACACCCTCAGCTGTTATTGTATTTTTCGTTTAAAGGAAGACTCTTCTTGGCGAAAATCAAGGTGAGCCGGAAGTGTCGTCCCTTTTAAGCCTGTGCGGACTAAACAGGCACGTTTCGCACATGCATTAAACCCTCGGTTCACAGAGCGCGGCTCATTCATATAGTTTTACTTATAGATAACTCTGCTGAGGCCCTAACACCGCTTACACAATATCCGAACTTATTGATATGTATATGTTTGACTATAACTTAAGTCGTATTGAACAGCTTAAAACGCATTTATTTACCCAATTCAAAACTCGCAAATGTTTTAAGAACATTTAGAAAATACCGAATTGCGGGATCTTTATTGTGCAACATTTCATTTTTGCAGGATGATTTGGAGATATTTGTTGGACCAGACGCGAAGTATAGGAAAATACATGTTTTAAATTGCTTTCATTTTTTTTACGAAGAATATGTTTCTTAAATTGTGAATCGTTTATTTACCTCATTTGTTTTCCGAAAGTCCCTTAACTAAGTTAGCAGTGTTGTTTTTTTCTTCACCGTTTTGGGTTTGGGAACCCGGGTCCTGATTGGGAAATATCGCGTCGTTTAGGCTTAAATTGGGATATTTGTGTTATATTATTTGTTTTATTATTTGGTTTGCTAAAAATACTTTTAAATTTAGGTGTTTTCAATATATTTTTTTTTTACAAATAAATAGGGAAATACAACTAATTGTTCCAGTCTATTAAAAACAAATTATTTTATTTTATTGTATTATTTGAGGGAAGTGTGATTGCCTTCAATTGGGGATTTTAAACAAAGAATTCCATAAAAACGGAAAGTGTCGTCCCTTATTAGCCTGTGTTTTTGGTTAATTTACTGTTTTCGGTATCTAGTCATACCGGGCTCCAGCGATCCCGAACCAGCGCATTCAAAACAATCTCTGCTGGCTCGGACCAATATGGAGCCTTCTGGCGCTTCGTTTCGCTGTCTTCAACTGCCAAACACTCCATTTTATAAATTATATCAGAAATGTCTGCTACTTTTTTTGACACTATTTGGTGCGTTTTCTCTACTAGAGAGTTCGCTTAGTCGTGACGTCATAAAAAAAACAATCTTATTGAAGTATTTTTCCAAACGCGTTCGTGAATACGAATCCTGAGTCTGTCTTCAGTAAGTCTAAGTCTGAGTCAAAGTCTGAGTTTGAGTTCAAGTTTGAGTTTATTATTGGTGCATACGGCCGGCCTTTTTCTTCCTATTTCATGGGTCCGATAGTCGGACCCTTTCCCAATGCCAAAATATGCATATTTTTTCCCANGTCAGGTCTAAAATCTTGTTATCAATGAAATGTAAATATGTTTGTCAGGTCTAAAATCTTGTTATCAATGAAATGTAAATATGTTTGTCAGGTCTAAAATCTTGTTATCAATGAAATGTAAATATGTTTGTCAGGTCTAAAATCTTGTTATCAATGAAATGTAAATATGTTTGTCAGGTCTAAAATCTTGTTATCAATGAAATGTAAATATGTTTGTCAGGTCTAAAATCTTGTTATCAATGAAATGTAAATATGTTTGTCAGGTCTAAAATCTTGTTATCAATGAAATGTAAATATGTTTGTCAGGTCTAAAATCTTGTTATCAATGAAATGTAAATATGTTTGTCAGGTCTAAAATCTTGTTATCAATGAAATGTAAATATGTTTGTCAGGTCTAAAATCTTGTTATCAATGAAATGTAAATATGTTTGTCAGGTCTAAAATCTTGTTATCAATGAAATGTAAATATGTTTGTCAGGTCTAAAATCTTGTTATCAATGAAATGTAAATATGTTTGTCAGGTCTAAAATCTTGTTATCAATGAAATGTAAATATGTTTGTCAGGTCTAAAATCTTGTTATCAATGAAATGTAAATATGTTTGTCAGGTCTAAAATCTTGTTATCAATGAAATGTAAATATGTTTGTCAGGTCTAAAATCTTGTTATCAATGAAATGTAAATATGTTTGTCAGGTCTAAAATCTTGTTATCAATGAAATGTAAATATGTTTGTCAGGTCTAAAATCTTGTTATCAATGAAATGTAAATATGTTTGTCAGGTCTAAAATCTTGTTATCAATGAAATGTAAATATGTTTGTCAGGTCTAAAATCTTGTTATCAATGAAATGTAAATATGTTTGTCAGGTCTAAAATCTTGTTATCAATGAAATGTAAATATGTTTGTCAGGTCTAAAATCTTGTTATCAATGAAATGTAAATATGTTTGTCAGGTCTAAAATCTTGTTATCAATGAAATGTAAATATGTTTGTCAGGTCTAAAATCTTGTTATCAATGAAATGTAAATATGTTTGTCAGGTCTAAAATCTTGTTATCAATGAAATGTAAATATGTTTGTCAGGTCTAAAATCTTGTTATCAATGAAATGTAAATATGTTTGTCAGGTCTAAAATCTTGTTATCAATGAAATGTAAATATGTTTGTCAGGTCTAAAATCTTGTTATCAATGAAATGTAAATATGTTTGTCAGGTCTAAAATCTTGTTATCAATGAAATGTAAATATGTTTGTCAGGTCTAAAATCTTGTTATCAATGAAATGTAAATATGTTTGTCAGGTCTAAAATCTTGTTATCAATGAAATGTAAATATGTTTGTCAGGTCTAAAATCTTGTTATCAATGAAATGTAAATATGTTTGTCAGGTCTAAAATCTTGTTATCAATGAAATGTAAATATGTTTGTCAGGTCTAAAATCTTGTTATCAATGAAATGTAAATATGTTTGTCAGGTCTAAAATCTTGTTATCAATGAAATGTAAATATGTTTGTCAGGTCTAAAATCTTGTTATCAATGAAATGTAAATATGTTTGTCAGGTCTAAAATCTTGTTATCAATGAAATGTAAATATGTTTGTCAGGTCTAAAATCTTGTTATCAATGAAATGTAAATATGTTTGTCAGGTCTAAAATCTTGTTATCAATGAAATGTAAATATGTTTGTCAGGTCTAAAATCTTGTTATCAATGAAATGTAAATATGTTTGTCAGGTCTAAAATCTTGTTATCAATGAAATGTAAATATGTTTGTCAGGTCTAAAATCTTGTTATCAATGAAATGTAAATATGTTTGTCAGGTCTAAAATCTTGTTATCAATGAAATGTAAATATGTTTGTCAGGTCTAAAATCTTGTTATCAATGAAATGTAAATATGTTTGTCAGGTCTAAAATCTTGTTATCAATGAAATGTAAATATGTTTGTCAGGTCTAAAATCTTGTTATCAATGAAATGTAAATATGTTTGTCAGGTCTAAAATCTTGTTATCAATGAAATGTAAATATGTTTGTCAGGTCTAAAATCTTGTTATCAATGAAATGTAAATATGTTTGTCAGGTCTAAAATCTTGTTATCAATGAAATGTAAATATGTTTGTCAGGTCTAAAATCTTGTTATCAATGAAATGTAAATATGTTTGTCAGGTCTAAAATCTTGTTATCAATGAAATGTAAATATGTTTGTCAGGTCTAAAATCTTGTTATCAATGAAATGTAAATATGTTTGTCAGGTCTAAAATCTTGTTATCAATGAAATGTAAATATGTTTGTCAGGTCTAAAATCTTGTTATCAATGAAATGTAAATATGTTTGTCAGGTCTAAAATCTTGTTATCAATGAAATGTAAATATGTTTGTCAGGTCTAAAATCTTGTTATCAATGAAATGTAAATATGTTTGTCAGGTCTAAAATCTTGTTATCAATGAAATGTAAATATGTTTGTCAGGTCTAAAATCTTGTTATCAATGAAATGTAAATATGTTTGTCAGGTCTAAAATCTTGTTATCAATGAAATGTAAATATGTTTGTCAGGTCTAAAATCTTGTTATCAATGAAATGTAAATATGTTTGTCAGGTCTAAAATCTTGTTATCAATGAAATGTAAATATGTTTGTCAGGTCTAAAATCTTGTTATCAATGAAATGTAAATATGTTTGTCAGGTCTAAAATCTTGTTATCAATGAAATGTAAATATGTTTGTCAGGTCTAAAATCTTGTTATCAATGAAATGTAAATATGTTTGTCAGGTCTAAAATCTTGTTATCAATGAAATGTAAATATGTTTGTCAGGTCTAAAATCTTGTTATCAATGAAATGTAAATATGTTTGTCAGGTCTAAAATCTTGTTATCAATGAAATGTAAATATGTTTGTCAGGTCTAAAATCTTGTTATCAATGAAATGTAAATATGTTTGTCAGGTCTAAAATCTTGTTATCAATGAAATGTAAATATGTTTGTCAGGTCTAAAATCTTGTTATCAATGAAATGTAAATATGTTTGTCAGGTCTAAAATCTTGTTATCAATGAAATGTAAATATGTTTGTCAGGTCTAAAATCTTGTTATCAATGAAATGTAAATATGTTTGTCAGGTCTAAAATCTTGTTATCAATGAAATGTAAATATGTTTGTCAGGTCTAAAATCTTGTTATCAATGAAATGTAAATATGTTTGTCAGGTCTAAAATCTTGTTATCAATGAAATGTAAATATGTTTGTCAGGTCTAAAATCTTGTTATCAATGAAATGTAAATATGTTTGTCAGGTCTAAAATCTTGTTATCAATGAAATGTAAATATGTTTGTCAGGTCTAAAATCTTGTTATCAATGAAATGTAAATATGTTTGTCAGGTCTAAAATCTTGTTATCAATGAAATGTAAATATGTTTGTCAGGTCTAAAATCTTGTTATCAATGAAATGTAAATATGTTTGTCAGGTCTAAAATCTTGTTATCAATGAAATGTAAATATGTTTGTCAGGTCTAAAATCTTGTTATCAATGAAATGTAAATATGTTTGTCAGGTCTAAAATCTTGTTATCAATGAAATGTAAATATGTTTGTCAGGTCTAAAATCTTGTTATCAATGAAATGTAAATATGTTTGTCAGGTCTAAAATCTTGTTATCAATGAAATGTAAATATGTTTGTCAGGTCTAAAATCTTGTTATCAATGAAATGTAAATATGTTTGTCAGGTCTAAAATCTTGTTATCAATGAAATGTAAATATGTTTGTCAGGTCTAAAATCTTGTTATCAATGAAATGTAAATATGTTTGTCAGGTCTAAAATCTTGTTATCAATGAAATGTAAATATGTTTGTCAGGTCTAAAATCTTGTTATCAATGAAATGTAAATATGTTTGTCAGGTCTAAAATCTTGTTATCAATGAAATGTAAATATGTTTGTCAGGTCTAAAATCTTGTTATCAATGAAATGTAAATATGTTTGTCAGGTCTAAAATCTTGTTATCAATGAAATGTAAATATGTTTGTCAGGTCTAAAATCTTGTTATCAATGAAATGTAATTATGTGTGTCAGGTCTAAAATCTTGTTATCAATGAAATGTAATTATGTGTGTCGGGTCTAAAATCTTGTTGTCAATGAAATGTAAGTATGTATATCAGGAACCTTGGAAACACCTGTAGGGTGTGGGTCGGCGGGCAGGCGGCGTGCAGGAGAACTTTGTCTGCTGATTTACTCAAACTTTTTTAATCTGATCATGAAATCTAGTGATAATAATTTTTGGCATAATTTCTCGGCCAAGTTCGACCCAGTCAGATCCCTTTCAGCACTTCTTAACTATAGCCCTTCAATTGCCAAATTATCCTTGTCCACTCTCTAACACTTAAGAATTTTAATTTGATCATTATGAAACTTGGCGATAATGTTTATGTATTGAATTATAAAAATATTGGCCAAATTAACCTTGTCCGCTCTTTAAATTAAAAATAGTTTTAATCATATCATCATCAAACTTGGTAACAGCATTAATGTTGCCTAAAACCTGGGCTTAGTACGATAACAAGCTGGAGTGTTGCGCTGTAGTTTTGTTTATCTGCCTTTGTAGTCAAAATATCAGGTGACTGACAGAAAATATACATTATATAATACCAAAACAAAATAATAGTTGAGGGCGCTGTTAAGGGACAGCTCTTGTATTGTACAACACCAACCATGATAAATGCACTCCTTGAAACTTTGCAGGTGATTTGGGAACATGTGGACCACAATGTGACCATATCTGTGGGGTGGGAGCTGCACAACAACCCTTTGAAGGCAAAATACTCCATCACTAGTCTGCCAGGTAAGATACTCAACACCAGGGCCCAAATTCTGGATTTTTCTGTCATGATATGAACTTGTTAACATAAGCGATTGGGGGAAGTCACTTGGCAGTTGAGATATTTTGTTTAGGATGTGTGTAATTAATGCTCTATAATGACGGATCATTTTTAACTCACCATATATAAGATTCAAGGTGACCTATTGTGATCACCCAAAGTGTGGCTTCCAGCGTCCTGCGGTGTCCAATGTCTGGTTTTGTTGTCAACTTATATNTTTTCCCTAGAGCAAGGCTTCATTACAAAACATGGTTGTGTGCTTTTATATTTTCAGGTGCTGTAGGGATACTTGTGACCATATGTCCCCATTTGTTTAGCTGCACAAGATGATTAGACCCCTTGTGTTACTGGCTACCTTAGTCTGCTCTATTACAGGTAATACATGTGAAAATGCTTGTAAAACAACAAAATAAAAATTAATTGTATTTGGTTCCATAGTCTTTTCAAGCTATGATTTTGTTAGCCTTCTATTTTGACCTTCATTTTTGGTAAGTTCAGTGATGTCCGTTCTAAACGCTACATTTGTGTGCATGCTGCTTGTAATCGCATGAATTCACATTGTATGGTTTGCTTCATGAGTTGTTGGTTAAGCTGGATTTGTCAGCTGCCTCAGCATGGCGATGATGAATGCAATTGAGACTGCATGTTTTCAGACATTCAGCTGCTTTCTTTGAAAACAGGGTTTAATGCATGTGTGGACAGTGTTTTCCCAGATAAGCTTGTGCAATTCGCGTATGCTAATCAGGGATGACACCTTTTGCTCTTTTGGTATTTTTCGTTTGAATGAAGTATCTTCATAGCAGAAAATCAAGTTTATGCGGAAACTGATATCCCTGATTAGCCTGTGCGGGCTGCACACAGGCTTATCTTGGAGGAAACTTAACGCACATGCATTAAGCACAGTTTTTCCAGAACGAGGCTCTATAGAGCTTATCTAATGGTATTGAAGTCTGAAGTTTGTGTTCTCACCTACCNCAAGGTCAAATCTTAGAAAAACCTTCTCAACACTCCAAGGGCAACATTTAGGAATCAAACTTGATGAAAAAACTTGTTCAGATTGTAATCTTGATTATATATAGTCTGAAAACTAGAGCATTAGGTGAAATCCCCATTTTTTTCATTTTTTTTTCGTGTTTTTAACTACAGATTGATGCTCCCTAGATTAGTTTAATTGGAAAAAAAAACAAAAAAAACTTGAATTCATAATTTACAAATAATCAATGTTGAAAGTCCTGAAGAGTTTCTCACAAATAAAAGTGAAATAACATTAATGTCTTTAATGAGTCGATGAGATATGCTACCTTCAAGTACAAGGTTATATTTGACGTAAGATTTACATACAGCACTTATAATGTCCAAGTAATTGTAACTATTGTGCCAAAGTATGGGGTATTAAATCACCTTCAGTAATAGCTCTAGCTGAGCCTTGTGTGGGAAAAAGTCACATAGAGCCAAGGAGTTTGCAGCTTCAACAACTTTAAATAAGCATGTAGTTATATCAAGTTAAATTACTTATTTCTTCCACTTAATACCACGTTGCATCTTGCAGGTTGACTTTATATTCTTTTAAGTTTGTAAAGGAGTGTTTACACATCATTACATGATTGTTAATATTGTTGTTGAACACAAATTGAATGCTCTCTTTTATTTTGTTTTAAACTTTAAATAAAAAACACATGTTTACTCTCAAATGCATGTGAAAAAGTGCTTTTCTACAAAAATACTAAAAAAATACATAATTATGAAAATAATATTAAATAAAGGGAAAACAACACATACTGTAAGTAGATCATGTTAGAATAATAATTTGTTTGAGATTCAAAAATGAAACAAAATGTAATGCTATGTTATAAGCAGATCTGTGTTCCCCTTGACATCATAATTGTAATAACATGCCTCATGTTATTCTGCCACACATTTCCCTGTATTCTGTCATTTGCCTGTTCCAAGGGGAAGCAATTAAACATGCCAACAGATTAAATTGAGCTGCCATTTGGTTTCAGATGTGGGTGATCAATGGAACCTCGTAGTGTACAACCTGGAATATTCGGACTCAGGCATCTACCGATGTTACGTGCAGGGCTACAAGGACACCGTCGTTGTCAGACATATACTCCATGTTATTGGTTGGTCTCCATAGCAACCCAGAGTCTTTAAAGCAGATGGCAAAAAAATAAATACAAATGAGCCTTGCTCTGCGAAAACAGGGTTTAATTCATTTGCGTAAAGTGTCGTCCAAGATACGCCTGTGCGGTCCACACAGGCTAATCAGGGTCAACTCTTTCCGCTTTTATTGTATTTTTCGTTTCAAGAATGACCCTGCTTTAAGAAAATCCAGTTAAGATGCAAAGTATCGTCCCTGATTAGCCTGTGCGGACTGCATAGGCTAATCTTAGAGGACACTTTACTCACATGCATT